>JAFIDM010120930.1:0-23439 GCA_023159025.1 Thereuonema tuberculata | reverse complement strand
GATTACTTGTTTTGTTTTGTTTTATTATTCACGTTTAGATCGTGAATATTTTATTTGTTTTTATTGTTATTCACGTTTAGATTGTGGAAGCTTTATTTGTATTTAATTTATTTGTTGATTTTAGAAAAGAAAGATGTTTTCTTATGTAAACCTTGAAGAAGTTCTTTGAATTAAAAGAACGAAATATTGGTGAAGATTGATGATTTGTGTCAAAGCCCATAAGAATTGTTTAAGTATTAATTATCAATTATCCAAGAGTGTAACAGATGTCGTGTTTCTTCATCAAACTTTTCTTTTCCCTTGTCCTTACATTCCATGAGACTTTTGGGAAATATTTAATCATTCAAACTGCCAGAGATTAACATGGGCCAAAATCTCTAATCTAACCTATTAGTAAATATTAGGTAAAAATTGTCAACAACTCTTGATTAAGTATTGTGTTAAGCAAGTTCATTTCATGTAGCTATTTGAATATTTTTATTCATTTATAAATAATATATTCAATTTATAATGCATTCAATGTATTCACTAACTGTTAATGTCTTTTTGGGTCTGTTTTACTGAAACAACTTAAATCTTCATGAATTTTCTCAAAGTGGTAAGGCAGTATATTTACTGACTATCAGAGTGGAACTCTTCTGTATTAACGACAGAGAGAAATTCAGGAGTTCTTAAGTAATTCTGGATTGAAATCATGTTTTAGATTTAATTATTCAGAAATTGTCAGTGAATTATTTGATTGGGTTAAATATATGATTATAGTAGGGTGGGGCTGATTATCTAGATTAAGGTAATAACATGGAAATTTTGGCCTTGTTTTGAGTGATAATCATGAGTGGCATTTTTGCAGTTGGAAATGAAGGATGAAGGGAAAGGGGGGGGGGGGTACTTGAAATTTCTTTAAAATTTAGAAAAATATTGTGACTAAATTCATAACTGACTAAGTACAGTGGAATTTCATTGTCACCTATATGATATTTTTGCATTTATTCTTGTTGAAGACTTCCTCCTTGTTTGCTGATTTTGCATCTATACATTGTTTTCAAGCTGCAAGCATAGCTGTCAGCAATTGCTGAGCTAATGGCTAAATAGTATGCTTCCACCAATGGACAGGGCTGCCCAGAGGGGGGGGGGGGCAAAAGGGGCAGATTGCCCTGGGGCCCCACAAAAAGAGGGGCCACATCAGGCCCGAGAGGCCCCGCTGTATTGGATTTTTTTTTTGTTTTTTGGTTGTTAAAATAGAATTGTCCTTTTTTTTTTTTTTGGTTGTTGAATTCGGGATGGGGGGCCACGAATCCAAATGTTGCCCCGGGGCCACCAACAGTCTCTGGGCGGCCCTGCCAATGGATGGTATTAAAATCTAAAAATGAAAGTAAGCCAACTGCATGTTCATGTTCTCAAGCACCTTTCTTTCACATTAGAGTTCACTGCATTTGACGGTTAATTAGCCAACAGCAAAAACTGTACTTCTAGCTTAAATGTGGCTCTGCTTTGTGATCTTAAAAACAAGGATAGATAGATATACCTTAGACTTATGATATATTGATAATAGAGCCCAAGGGCCTGCAAGGCCTGTTGTGGGGATCCTTTAACTTTTTTTATTTGTGGAGCCATTTTAGTTATGTTAAAGTGTATCACTTTGACAATTAAGCCAATAAACAGTTATAATTGATGAACAGAACATATTGAACAAAAATGTGGTCAGCTGTGGTGAAGTGAATATTTTCTTTTATTCTTCTACAATTACAAGAAGAAAACATTGAATTTGCTGAACTTGTAAGATCTTAGATGTATCTTAATGCATTTCTTTCCTATTTTTCAGCTTGATCTTTCGGAATGGGATTTAAATGAAGTACGTGAGCAACACATCAAATTAGCTAGCAGTGTAAGTATTTTCTTTTTTTATTCTTCAATTTAGAGCTAAATCAACATAAATCAATACCCTGTATCCCAAGACTTTTTTTTCCTTATTATATTTTTATTTTTGTTTTAATCTATAAGCTGTTTTCTTAAATTTTTACTACATGTTTCATTTATTTATTATTTAAAAAGGTTTAGTAATTTTCAAAAATAGAATTAATATTAGCCTATAACACTTCTTCCATGTGTTTGAAAGCAATTTACAAAATGTTTATAATCAAGTTATGTGCATTCTTTTTATTGTTTTATTGTTTATTGTACAGTGGACAAAAACCACACTCATAAAGAAATTAACTAGGTTGAATCATGTGCTCAGGCACATTAAACCAGACGTCTCCTGTCATAAAGCCCATTCGATTTGGGCAACAGTCCCTTAGAGGCAGGTTGTCTCCATTACTGTATTTTTATACTTTTTATTTTCACTTTCTTTTTTTTAAAACTGAATGCAATTTTTAATGTGTAAATATTAAGTTTCATTACAAAATTGTAAAGTTTAAACAAGTAGTTTTCCTTTCATTATTTAAGAATTTATATATAGATGCTGATGACAAACCCCTTTTGTTTGGAGACTACATTACATTTTTAAAAGCTTACACTCTTCAAGTTACAAGCGCGACAAGAATGAATAATGAAAACAGAGAGGATATAAATAGTTATTCTAAAAGAAAAGAAACAAAAAAAATATAAAAATTAAATTAATATATAAATAAATATATAAAAATATAAAAATTACATTAAAAATATAACAACTGCAATTTGGTCATAATTAAGTATTTGAATATGTAGCAGTGCTAGCAGTTAACATTATCTGATATATAAATTACTGAAGAAAGAATAGTATATAATTACAAGTCATTACTATTTGCAACTGGATAATCAAATACAGGAAAACTAAATACATTTCTATAGTTCATCAACTTGGTGGGGGGGGGGGGGGATTTAAGTGGAAGCAAATATTGTGCAAATTCTTAGCAATGGAAAAAGAAATTTCTATCAAATTTATAAGGTAGATACTGCATTTTCTTCTCATTTCTTTTCTTCCTGATTGGCTAGCCCAGATTGAACTTGCTTCAACAGAAGTGGACATCTGGATGTACTCACTTCGCAGGGGCTGAACATCAGCCCAAACTGCCTTCTTGGGAATCCACAATCATAGGCGTAACTAGGGGGGAGCCAGGGTGGGCCCAGCCCCCCTCAGATTGGCCGTACCCAGCCCCCCTCAGATTGGCCACGGCCTACCCCAAGGAAAAATACATATTAGTGTAATGATTTTATGTTTTAAGTATTGATTTAATTTTTTGAATGGTGTGGTGATATAAATATATTTATTTATTTATATATTTGTTTTTAGGGTGGTAGTGTAGTTTGTCGTTTCAAGACACATTCTTTAATGCATAAGGTGACAAAATGGGATTTCCAATCTACTTTGCATTTCGAACACAAAGGGCCTGGCCCCCTCCAGAAAAATTCTCTAGTTATGCTTCTGTCCAAAATGCAGTCTTCTCGTGGCTGGAGCCAAAGATGTTCTCACTTCATTAAACCTGGGAGTTTGATTGGCTTAATAAAGCAGACAAAAATGAAAAATACTTTGTTTAGAAGCCATTAAAAACTCTACACCTTTATATTTAGAAAGAAAAGAAAAAAAAAAGGATGTATTTGTTTAATTTCAATTTCAGTATTTTTTTAGCCATGAACACAAATGAAGCATTTGCAAGTAGAAAAATATTGTTAGCAGTGCTTCCCTCAGTTGTCTCATGAAAATTTGATGAATAAATACAGCCTCTGCAATAATGGTTTTGTAGACAATTATTAAGTAACCTCTCAAGGAATAACTTAGGTTGTCTTGTATATTGAAATTATTACTGAACTTTTTATAGAAAACATGAAAATTTATATTTTATTTTATATTGGAAGTAAACTAAGGAAATTCAGATCTTGAAAATGCTGTGTATAATTTAAGTATAAGTTTTCAAGGAAATTGCATGTTTATTTTATCTCTTGAGTGTTTTCTACTTGTATTAACCATCTTCTTGGCCTAAAGGTTATTATTCATTTTCAGTTATTCTTCCGTTTAAAATTTAATGAATTTTTTTTTTTTATTTATTTCAGCTACGGAAGTTTAATCTTTTTGAGAGAATAATGAGAGAGTTGAGTGCAGTAGCTTCTGCTTTACCTCAGGATGCCTGTTATTCGTTTCATAACACATCTGAATCCGTCCCCACTACAGTGAAGACACTAACCCCTGATGAGGAGGCAGACCATCCAAAACCTGAAGCACAAACTCCTGGAAAGGTAAAAAAAAAAAAAACCCAACCTCGCTTTTGTATATTTTTTTAATTTTATTTACCCTTTTAGAATTGCAAAGAAATATAGATGATTTTTTTTTTTTATTAAATAATCATTAGAAACAAAACTTAATGATTATTTAATTTTTTAAAAACAAGGAAGTGAAATTCTTCTTGGGTTAAGAGATGTTTATTACAAGCCATACATTGTAAAGTGCCATTTCATTAAGATTAATGAACATCTAAAAATATAAGACAATTCATAGTCTTAAACAGTAGTAGTTTGTGAGGTATAAGGATGCTAGGTTTTTTGTTTTTTTTTAGAGGGTTAAAGTAAAATGCAAATGAAGCAGAAAAGATGATTTGTAATTCCTAAACAAAAATTAATAAATTAATACTAATAACTTGGATATTTTAAAAATTCTTCACATCAACACATTATCTTTAAAAAACCTTTTATATCCGTGATATTTCGCATTTTTTGAGCAAGATTGCTTCATCAGACGGTTAGGGATAAGCTTTAATAACCCATTTCCTAATACACAGAATTCATGACAAACGATAGAATTTTACAGTGATATATTACATTTTTTGTTAAAAAACAAAGGGAAGGTAATACATCAATAATGCCACATACTAGTCTACCAAATTACAATATAATGGGAACATTAAATTTTTGATAAAAAAAAAACAAAGGGAAGGTAATACATCATTATTATTACTTCAATACAATTTTGATAAAAAACAACAAAGGGAAGGTAATACATCATTATTACTAAATATCATCATTATAACTTCAGTACAGTTGTTAAGACCAATAAGATTTTACAGGAATTTTTCAACATTTTTAATACTTTTTTTTGTGCAAAGGTGTAATTACTAACCTTTAGAAATTTTTCTTTATTTATACACGGGAAAGTATTGATAACACAGGATACAATCCTGAATCTATCTTTTTCTTCATCAATTTGGAATAAAATGTTAACCATGGGATCGGGATTGTGCTTCGTTTGCAGGCAGTGATCTGCCCAGTCTGATATGCCTTTTTTCGTGTTTGTAAAAGCTTGTACGTGTTCCACTACTCTTTCTTTAAGAGTAATTTTTTATGTAATTAGCAAACTATAAATAAATAGATATGTTTGAAAAGAGCCTTTGAAAAACTGATCCTGTCTGGATATTAAAAACTTTGTTTTTCAATGTTTTAATAATTTCTTGAATTAATATCACTTATGAGTAGTGCCAAAATTGAATATGGCACTATTCAATAACATCTTGAATTCATGAATAAATGCTCAAGAAAACATTCAATTTGACTTTAGCTTGTAAGTTTTTTACTGCAACTTTCAGTTATCCAGAATCAGTGAGTCGACTTCATCTTTTTATAGTTTTTTTGGCTTCTGAAAGGAAGCCTTATAATCCCGCTTTGTATGTCTGTCTGTGGACAAGTATCCCACAATGCAAAGCACAACAATTGTGCCTTTTGATTAGCAGCAATCACATTTATAATAATAAGGAAATTAAAGCAATAATAGCAGAAGCTGTTGCGAAGCATTGTGATTGGTTTACTAATCGCTTTCCCTACCTTGTTATAGTTTATTTTCTTGAGAATGAAGGCCTCCCAAAGTGTACTTTTGGTATGCTTCAAGCTTTACTCTCCCTACACTTAAA
Source organism: Thereuonema tuberculata (assembly GCA_023159025.1). Lineage (NCBI taxonomy): Eukaryota > Metazoa > Arthropoda > Chilopoda > Scutigeromorpha > Scutigeridae > Thereuonema > Thereuonema tuberculata. The sequence continues at coordinate 17,566 of JAFIDM010120930.1, read as the reverse complement.
GTGAAATAATTTATTTTTTGCATTTATGAATTTCTTGCTTAATACCATTACTTTCGCTTCAGAAAAATTATGACCTTAGATTATGGATGTTCTTTCAGAGTGAGTGAATACAGCAACAAAGAAAGAGACACGCAAACACGTTAACAAACAGTAGAGCCCCGATTATCCGCGAATGCCGCAAAAAAATTTTTTAATTACGAACCTCAAAAAAAACCAATCCAAGCCGACAACAGGGAAAATACAATAGGCCCTACAGTGCGAAGGTCGAAAATTACTGACAGGTTTATTGTGCATCATGATCCTATAGGCCTTCTCGGAATTTGTGGATGCAAACGTAGAGCAAAGGTTTCTTCTTTACTGTACATATTTTAAAAGTTTTACATAGTATGTTTTTTGTACAATAAAACGTAGTTTTTAATGGTGAAATATTTTTTTCGTGTTTACACCTCATTTTTAGTCTTTTTTCGGGTTATCCGCGAAGCCCTTGCCACCCAATCCCGCGGATAATCGGGGCTCTACTGTAGTAGAGAACACAATCAATTGAAAGTTCATAAAGATTTTCTAATGGGTTTCTGTTAAATAAATAATGGAAAATTTATCTTGAAACATTACATTTTCTTTATAAATAGCATCCACCAAAAGAAGTAACGATTTTTTTTTTCTCAGGTACTCCATCCACAAAATGGTTTAGTTCGAATTTGGATGACGTTACAAAAACAAGTTTGCGGGAAAGAAACTAAATCATCTAAACTTCTTGCACAACAGCAAAAGAAGTCACAACAAACACATTATAAAGAGCATACAGAGGAATTGACACTAGGTAGGTGACTTTTTTTAAATTTTCGATAGTTAAGTATTGTTAAAAATTAATTTATGATTCAAGTCGAAAACAAAGATCAATTAGATTTCTGTCAGTAATGTTATTTCATATAAATAGAAATTCTTGTTTAATGACTTAATAATGGAAGGCAGTAGAACGTCATGGAACATTTTGCATATTTGACAAGTGTTTGTTTTAGTTTAAACAGTGTATAATAGGACCAGGATTACAATATAAAAGAAACAGTGCACCAATGCAAAATCTGAATCCTTTTGTTCACTCCATTTACTGTATTTTATTTTATTTCTTTAATTTTTTTTTTATTTAATAAATTGGTTTAGGGAAAGAATTGATCATGTTTGACTGTTTCATAAAGGTCCCCAAATTATTGTGAATTGAGAAGGTTTTGTAATTTGTTTCGGGATATTTAATTTACAGTTTACTTTGTTTTGTTATAGATGACCTTGATCTGACAAACCAACAGAAAGAACAAATTAAAATCCTTGTTCATGTGCTGTACAGCAACCCAAAAGTACTTTATACACCAAATAACACAGCTGCTGACAGAATTATTCAAAAGGTATGATTCTATTTACAGTTTAGGATAATTATAACTATTTTCAGAAATCTGTGCAAATAATTTTTTTCTTTCTTTCTTTCTTTTGTTCTGGCATCTTATTAAATGTACATTAATATTGTTGTTACTCTTAAAATCTTATTTTAATGGTTTTAATCAAAAGTTAAAAGTATCCTACTACAACGGCCAGTCTGCTTCTGGGGGGATAAGACTCTTTGTATTTCCTAACCAAAAACTCTCCTTTAATCTCCAGAAACCCAGTACAGTGAAACCTCGGGTTTCGAACTTAATTCGTTCCAGAACTCGGTTCGTAAACTGAAATATTGAAATAGAGATGATCCGTTTCAAGATGAAAGAATTGTTCCTTTTTATTAACATCCGGTCGTTTACCAGACAAAACGCAAAGAATACGTGTACTTCACATTTTAAATAAAGAGAAAGAAAACAACCAAATAAATTAAATGTAAAATAATTACATTTAATAAATACATTATACAAATAAGTACATTATGATGTCTTGTTTACATCGGAAAAAGAATCATGTGGGCACCCGGAGGGATACTTTCAGGTGCTAGGTGAGACGCCTTTGGTGTGATTTGGCCCTGTAACCTGTAACTTTGTACTGTATGCGATAGTTTGTCTCCAACGTTAAATCTTGCTCTCTCTCTCTCTCTCACCTTCATTCGGAACCCCAGGCACTGTTCGTTACTCGAGAAAAAGAATTTTTGAAGTTGTTGTTTGCCGAAATGTTGTATCTGAGTCATTCGTAACCCGAGGTTTCACTTACCTATTTTACAGTGTCCTGAATGGACCTTAGGGTACATCTGTTGGATAATCCAACCTACTCTGGGTATTGAATCCAGCTTCTCCAGCCCACAGTCAAGTAACTTACCACTTGGCTACCAGCCCCACTTAATGGTTATAATACTATACCGGTACTGCAATTAGCTCTAATAAAAACAGAAGGTAGTTTTATTGCAATGTAGTTATTCTTACTCTTTTACCATTAAATCCAATCAACCAACCAATATCCCAAGGGAAAAGGAGAGGATATTTTAGGAAACTGATTTTATATAGAAGATAAACAATAGGAGGTTTCACTTTACATAAAAATGTGATGGGTACCATCAGCTTCTTACACCATTAGGTTGCAAGGCTTTTAGTCATTCTGTGTGTGACCATATCTATTGAACATTGAAGTCACTTCATACAAATTATCTGCCACATACAGGAGTAGCTCATCTTGTAAAAGAAAATCAAACAAAAATGTATCCCTTTCACTTGCTTTCATAAGATATTTTTGAACAAGATCACAAGGAAGATGATTCATATTTGAATTGTATTCTTCTTTTGAACATTTAATAAAATATCTTATGAATATTACATTTTGATTTATTTTTCTACGATATGCTTTGTTCTACACATTGTACTATTATTAATTTATAAGATTATTGCACCACTGCGCTCACTCAAGTTCTTGGGCATCTTCAGTGCTTTCAGTGGGGTCTTGAAGATATTCCAAAGTTATACCAATTCAAAGTTATATCATTAACCACTAACCACGTACCCAATTTGTGATGAGGCAGATACAAATTGAAGCGTACTGTAAAAATGCAATTCTTGTATTATTAACTTTAAATTTAGTTTTTGTTTGAAAATCTAACAGAAAACCCTCCTTCTTTCTACTATTGATCTTAAGTTTTATTATTATTATTATTGAATTCATTGCTTTCTTATTGAAGGAGCTTTGGTAAAAAAAATAATGTTGTATTTTTTACTTTTTATTTCAGGCAAATGAAACGTTTGTTCTTTTGGATACTGTAACACAGTTTGCTCATAAATTAAGAAATATTTCCATTGAAATTCAAGAGTTTCTTAATCAGAATTCCACAGAAAAGAACTTAGTGGAGTTAAAAAAGGTATTTGAAAAATTAAATAAATTGTTAATTTTATTCAATTATAAATAAAGATATCAAATTATTAAAGAAGATCTTAGTAATATTTTTAAAATAAGCTTTTTTATTAATCATTTAGATAATTTATTAAATATAGAAAGCAGCAATATTTTATCCATGAAGCAATGAATAATTTAGTTAGTAAACTGATAAATAATAAACAAAGCAAAAAAACACTGAAACCATAATTACTCATTAGGATCAAGTTATCGTCGATTTGTTATTAATGGTTAAGATAGGAAACATTATTTACTGTAAATATTCAGTGATGAAAATTCTTGATTATGCATGTTTCATTTAGCTTACATTTTTCCTTGATAAAAGTCTCTCTTTCTTAGTCAAAAACTATATTTCATATTGTCGTGGTGACTGCAATAGGTCGTAAGTCACAAAAATTCAGTTTCATTGTTATCGCATCAAAGTAACCAATGTAGCCATTGTTACAAGCTGCAAATCATCCTTTGTCAATCAGCCAATCAGAAGAGAGCATTAGCATGGAGTTGCAAAATGAGAGTCATGATTGTTATCATTACGGTAATTCGTCTTATGTCAAGGTACAAAAAAATGACATACGACCTATTGCAGTCACCACGACAATATGCTAACATGAAGTTACACTGGAACTTATAATATTGTTATGAATATTTATTTCTTATGTATGAAAAAACGAAAATATCCTGCTGGTAGATCAGTAAATCTGCTCAACAAACTGATATGTAAGAGTTGCAATTTTAGTTTTATAACAAATTCCTGTTTTCCAGTCGTCTGAGGTATAGGACGATAGTTGTACAGCCAGTATTTAAGAGAGAGAAGAAAAATTACTTTGCAAAATAACAAAGTTTGTATTTTTGTTTAATACACTTAAGAAATTGAATTGCATGATGTTGCATTAATTAAATATTCATGCAAAATTTTAAACTAATTTATTAGATTGAATCTGTAGTGGGCTATGATCCCATAACTGTTCTCATTGTTATACTCCACCTTTAGCATCATTCAAAGTACGACATGATAAAACTACAAAGACCAATTCAAAAGAGTAACTCAAAATACATTTTACTTAAACAAGAGTTTTTATTTACAATAGATAGGGGAAAAAAATATTCTCATTAATATAATTTACATCAACATCAACTTGATTTTAGTCTTGTAAGGAAATTTTACTATGCAAAACAATGATTGTAAACTAATCAATAATGCAATTTTAATTATCTGAGTATCCATTGAATATAATAAATTTTAAATTACAAGTGAAAAACCCATGTTTTAAAGGAGAGATTGGCTGGACATATTAGAGCTTTTAGGAATAAAAAAAGTAAAATTTATGACTGGGCAGATCATTGTGAAGAAATAGAACACAACCCAGACCCAATTGTCAAAATTGAAATCGAACTTTTTGAAGAAAAGGAGAGTCTCATGATCGAATCATGTTTGATTAATAGCAGAAATTGTTTTAATAAAGGTAAGTTTCTTAAAATGAGTAGTGCATCATTTGGATATGTTAAAGATTTTATGAAAAAATAAGTTTTTTGATATAATGCGAGAATGTTAGCAATGTTATTGTTGTTCATAAAGCATCGTTATTAGTGTTTAATTGTTATCATTTGTGTTTTATGTTATCTTTATTAATAACTATGCTAGTGAATAAGATAGTTTTCAATTGTTAACATGTTTACTAAATTGTTTTTAGTTCTTATTTTGTAACCCTTATGTTATGTGGAGGAAAAAGAATAGGTTTTTGTCTTCTTATCCTCTAGAACCATCTGAGGAAGTCTTTCGATAAGAAGGATCAAATATTGTGGATATTAAAAGAATGTTATTGAATAGATTCTAGGAGTAAATTACTTACAAATTTTATGAAAAACCCATGTTTGTATTTTTTTTTCCCATTATATATCTTTTCTTCTTTTTAATTTCCTGTGTAGATTCAGACAAGTTTGAGGAATTTCCCTCATCTATTGGCTTTGGATCCTGATATCAAGGAATTTGTTGAAGAATCCAGCATTCCTAATAAAAGAATATTTGTTGAACAATTGAATGCCATTGACAATGCAGCCTGTAGTTGGATTGCTCTTATGTCAAATATAAGCCTCAATGTATTTCATGGTTTTTCTGATGAAGACGATCTCATTAAGTACTTTAAGCATAAGGCTTATTTTGATAATGTGACTGTCCTTGCAAGTATGTTTCTGTTTTCTTTATCTTCATTTTATAGCATTTAATCTGTTGTACTAATGTTATTCCTTTCTGATTTAATTGCTGGTGCAATGGTTTACTTTTTAATATGACGTCTTGTTACTTTTGTAACTGAGATTTTACTTGTGTAAAATTGATTTTCTATTAAAAAATTAAGGCCAACACACTAATTAAAAGGTTATATTAACATATTTAAAAGAATAAAATTATGTTTTGGCTGGGCTCAACCAGCCAAATACCGTTTACTAATTTAGATTAGGAAACGGCTGGTTGAGCCCAGCCAAAACGTAATTTTATTCTTTTAAATGTGTTAATATAACCTTTTAATTAGTGTGTTGGTCTTAATTTTTTTGTTACTTTTGTAATTGTTGATTTTTTTTTTTTTTGTGACGACCAGGCCTTTACAAAAAACAAAAAAGTAACCTCAGATTTTCTTGAATTAGATAAAGAAAAATGGAAATACAGTAGAGTCGCGATAATCCGAGGTAATTGGGGCTGATGGTACCTCGGATTACAAAAAACTCGGATTACACGGAAAAAAGAAAAAAAACTGGAATTTTCAACTAACACGAGTCAAATTTAATTTATAATAGATATTAAAGTTACAGATACATTAACAATGTTAACTGGTTACATGAAAAGACTCTTTATAAGGATTTACAACTTTAAAAAACTGCCCAAGGTCTTCTGCTTCCCAGTAGAGCAACGCTTTTTAGCAGCGATGTCACGCCATCGTCTAAGTAGTAGAATGGAAAACTATCCCACTGACCCCTCAAATGACTTCTTGGACTCGTCGCCCTGTGTGACCTTGGACTAGCCTCACCTCGGATTACACGGAAGCTCGGATTACTGAGACTCGGATTACCGCGACTCTACTGTAAATAAAACGCACTTAGTAAGTAAGTGCATTTTATTTATTTCCATTTTTCTTTATTTCAATACACGCACGTTAAGCCTCCTTTCTTGAATTAGGTTTTATTTCTAATAAACTTAGCTATTCCAGTGCATCTAAGGAATCTAAAAATAATGATCACATTAGTTGCTCAAGGTGATTTTGTAGGTCAAGTATAATTGTAGGAATTTGCAAAGGATTCTTTATGAATTTTTGAAATAAGTCCTCCTTTAAATGGGCCTCCTTTCTTCTCCAGAATCACTGCCTTCTATCATGGTTTGAAGCTTGCAAGCTACATGTGGTCAGCAAAGAGTCTTACGTAGCCTACCATGCATTTTATAACATTGAATAATTTTTAACCTATCCTTCGTTCTAATTAAGGAAATTCATGCTTTTTGGTCATAGTACAGCCCTGAAAATGACCTGGTCAGAAATTGAAATGGGGAAAGGATGAATTGTATTGATTTTTTAGAGAAAACTGTTAAAGCTCGTTAATTTTGTTTTGTCTATCTGCTTCCTGCCTGTTAATCTGAACTGCGTTGCGACCCATGAGAATTCTGCAACAGGCTGTTTTGGTCTTTTCACTAACATGAGTTTGAAACCACGGCCTACAGGTTTTGTCTAATGTTTGCGATGCCTAAACACAATGTAAATAACACTTGATTCGTCAGTCAATTCTCCAGAAGGTAGCAAACTTGAAACTACCTGGTTTGGACTGCAGTTTTTACAAATTTTTATGAAAAATTGAATGCCTCAACAAAAATTCATAAGAATAGTCAGTTTACAAATATGAATAGATTTAGGAGGATGGAATCCCTGCAGAAAAAGAAATCCATATAGCTTGAGAATCAACAAATATTGTAGCATCATATTCAATAGAAATAAATAAACCCCTCGACTCAATTGAGGAAATAAAATAAAAGAATAGTGTTTTAAGTAAGGATCTTTGATTCTATAGAATGAACTGGAAACAGGAAAACTTTCTTTGATTTATTTTCTAGTTGATTTGTGCTTTCTCAGAACAGCCATTAAGAAATTGCATGATGCAGAAGCATACTTTGAGACAGGAAGAAGCTTTAAAGATAAGATAAAACACTGACTTTACAGTTTCTGGGTAAAGGAGAATGGACAATAGATCTTTTTCTAAATGTCTTAAAGACAAAACTTCTAAAGAATATTAAGAGTGAAACCTTATCTGATAGAATTTCCCAATTTATCAAAAATGTAATCTCATTTACAAATAGGAGTGAAGATAAATCTATTTATTTTGAAAAGTTTGTATTACTTTTTTTATTGTGAGTTTTTTTCTAAAAGCTTTAAGACTTTCTCTAATCACAGTATCATCAAATGAATATAACAGAAAATAAAATTCTATCTATATATGAACTGTATGTAATTATGAAGGAAAAGGTTCTTTTACTATTTTATAAGTAAAAATAGGTGAGTCAATTTTAATTAGAATGTCACAAATTAGACACAGAAAGTGTTTCCATCCTTTGACTACCTGTTGTCTGCAATCAACAAAGGCAACTTTAAGTTAAATATTCTATGGAAGAACAATGAAGAATTCCCCTGATTATAAGATGAATTGGACAGAGAACATGCAGCCATCTTTTGGTTTAAAACTAAATTTGATGAATTGGTTGGAAATTAACACACAGAAAATTTTAATATATGTTTTTTCATAGGAACAAAACAAAAAAAAAAAGAAAAAAAAAACAACCATTAAAAACTTGCAATGAGTGTAAATATATATATACGTACAAAAAAAAATGTTACACATACCGGATGTAACCTGATAATGGTACACATCAAATATATATCAAGGAGGCTTAACGTGCATATATTAAAATAAAGAGAAAGTGAAAATAAATAAAACGCACTAGCTTACAAACTTGTAGAAAAGAGAATTAAAAATGATGGCAATAAAATGACAGTTTCGGTTTATTCACAACAATATTTAAGACAACACGAGGTTGAAATGTCTTTAATTTTCTCTTCTACATGTTTGTAAGCAAGTGTGTTTTATTTATTTTCACTTTCTGTTTTTATTATGTATCCTTGTAGTGTAATGCAATTTGGCACAGTAATGATACATAAAGAATATGGAAAACACTGTATTCCTTTTTGAACTGGAAATGACATCAACTTTGCAATCTTGGAACACACTGTATATTTAGTCACATTTAGATTCTACTCGAAATTTGGAATTCAACAATGTGTCACTTGCGCATATTTCATATTTCGTTTGAAAGTGTTATGTATGAGGAATCTGGGAAAAACAAACCTGATTATCTATTCCTATACTTTATTGAATGAAAATAAAACAACTACAACAAATATTCATTGTAATGACAGTTACGAACGAAGAAAAGAAATAAATGGCTTATGAAAGTTACTCCGAACGAAGAAAAGAAATAAATGGCTTATGAAAGTTACTCAGTGTCCACCATTAGCATCCCTGTGTAATTGGGCTCTTTCAGTTACTTCCCGCGTAACAATATTCAACTGTTGAGAAGTTATACTGGCTATCATTGCTCAAACTCTATTCTGTAGATCAGCTAATGTTGTGGATGTTCACAATATTTTTCAGGTGAGGGAAGATGAAAAAGTCTAATATCGTCAAGTCTTGTGATCTAGGTGGCCATGGTACTGGTCCATTGGTTCCAATCCAATGTAACATTCCGTTTACCACCACAACAATACTTCTGTCGACTTACACACACCTCACTCAGTAACAACACGTAGATGCATTGCAATACAATACAGTAGAACCACACACACACTTGTTTCCCAATACCATTCGACATCAATTATGTATAGTAAAATATTCCTCACACAACACATTCGACCGAAATATGTGCAAGTGATACGTTGTTGAATTCCAAATTTAAAAAGAATTTAAAAATATATGTCTAAATATACAGGGTGTTCCGTTTAAGATTAAAAAGTTGATGTCATTAACCGTAAATGATATTTCAAAAGGGAATACAGTGTTTTCCGTATTCTTTTATGTATTATTACTGAGCCAAATTGCATTATACTACAAGGATACATAAAAAAAATATTTGAGGTGTAACACAATTTTGTTAGTCCCGGTATAGACTAACCATGCCAGATTAGTCTAAAAAGAGAAAAGCACTTACTTGTAAAATATATGAAGATTTAAAATATGGTTATTAGGGATTTGTAAAATTCTACAAATTCTTAATAATCATATTTTAAGTATTAATGAGAATTCAATACTTGGTGATTCAATTAATTGTTTTTATTATATTAATTAATAGCAATTCTTTTAAATTTAATGATATTATTATGGAACTGAAGATAATAGTTTTAGAGCATTTCATTCTTAATTTTTAAAATAGTTCATTGATTTTATTTTCAGGTGTCGTTTTTCAAATGGGTGAGAATGGTTCTATGCCTAATCACATGGTTTATACAATACGTCAGAATGCATCTTTCACTGTCACTACAAACCTTGTCCGAGGAAGATTCTGGTTCCCTGGCCCAAGAAATTGGGGCTACTACTATTATCAGTTTGGCTTTGTATGGATACAGGTAAAAAAAAAATATCATATTTGATTTTCTCTTTCTTAATTTCATTGTGTCTTAGCTAAAGTTGCAAATAAAATATTAAGTGAATGCTGTAGTTTTCCAAATTCCTAATTAGTAAGATTATGTAAAATGAAAAGTTTACTATAAATACATGGACAGGAAATTTCTTGGAAGGCTTTAATAAATTCCACGTTCTTCACCCAAGTAACTCCATATTTTGTAAAATTATTCTTGAAGGAATGGTACCATCCTAATAAGAATTTCATACATTTCAAAAACAGTTCTTTTTCGTCACCAGTATTTCTGGGTTCTTGGTGCCCCAGTTCTCTGTCTTTGTTGACTATATCAAAAGTGTAAGATGAGCACTCATCTATTTCTCATCTTCAGAATATATTGCTTTTTTTCTGGTGTTGTCTGATGTTCTATTTATTCAGACTTCACCCTGCTTTTCTATAATTCTCCTGTATTTTCTCCATATCATTGTGTCTCCTTTATTTTAAATCAGAAAGCCTTTCAATAATAATTATTGATACCATCCAGTTAAATGTATATAGAAATGATAATTTTGAATCTAAACTATAACAGATTACTAAGGTCTTTCAGGAAATTGTTTGCTATGCTTCTTTATTTCCTAATAATTGAAATGAATTTTATTTTCTGGGTTTTTAGTAATGACTAAATGTAATTCCATATTTCCCTTCAATTTAATAATATCTGATGAATAAATAATAACAAAAAACAACTTATAAAGACAAACTCTCATACTTATTCCTCCTGTCAACTCCATAAGTGATATTTCGCAGACAATCCTATCATTCATTTAGCTTCTTCAAGCTAAATTCAACTTCGTAAATTGAACAAGATTTGAATAAACAATCCAAATGACCCATAAAAAAGCAAAGAAGTGTTATACCGGAGGTATTATATCCCTATACCGACATATGCATCGGAAACGTGGACAATGAAGAAAAGAGACATAAGCAGGTTCCGGGCTAGTGAAATGAAATTTCTGCGAGGTAGGATGGGAGTAACTAGAAGAGATAGGGTGAGGAATGAAAGGATCAGGGAGATAGTGAAAGAGGAGCCCTTGTGAAAAAGGATTGAGATATCTATACTGAGATGGTATGTACACTTAAAGAGAATGGAAGAGAAGAGGATTCCCAGGAGGATACATGAAATGCGGATGCAGAAGAAACTACCAAGGGGAAGACCAAGGGATAGATGGATTTGGGAGTGGAGGAGTGTGTCCGGATGAGAGGGGAGGAATGGACCAGAGTGACAACGGAGAGGGGTGGGAAGAAAGGACTAGATGGAGAGGCTTGTGTTCCAAACAGACCCAGCCTGGGGTTGGAAACTGTACAAGATGAAGTAGGAATAAATATAAGAGTTTGTCCTTATGTATATATATATCACTGGGGTGTTATTTTTAATAATTAAACTCATTGTTTCTTTTTTCTCTTTCAGGATATTTTGGAACGAGCAATGATAAGTTTATATGCAGGGCGTGACGTCGTTGAACCAGGAACTTACATACATCAGTTTCCTTATCCTTGTTACGTTGAAGACGAGTAAGTAATTATGAATGAGTATTTAAAAATAAGTTTCTGTGTTGCTGAATAGGAAGATATTTAAATTTAGAAAGGCTGTTATACTAATAAATACTCGGTTACTGATGTGCTTGGTTGGACTTTTAGTAGATAATTAAAATTACAAAAGATTAATTTCAACAGAAGACTGTCCAAAGCTCATATGAGTATTTTGAATTTTCATTTATTTTATAATCTGCTAAATAGCTCATAGGATTTTAAAACCAATTAATTAATTACTTTGAAGCTTAGATCCTTCACACACTATTTTTCTGTTTTGCTTGTTGACAGTGTGTTTTTCTGTTACAGGTTTTTGTTTATGATTGAACATGTGATGCCACTTTGTTTGGCAGTTTCCTGGGTATATTTAGTTGCAATGTTAGTACAAAACATAGTCTATGAAAAAGAAGCACGGCTGAAAGAGGTAAGGTTTACTTAAGCTTTGAATGCCAACGGAATTATGATTCAATAATAGCCAGTTCATTTGTATTAGAATTTGTCAAAAAACAAATTTGAAAATATGTTTTAAGAAGAAAAATTAGGCAAGACAGAAAAGGCCAGACACACAAAAATACTAATGCATTTAAATTAATGATGATCAAAATTTTTGTGTGTCTGGCCTTTTCTGTCTTGGTTAATCCATTTCAACACACGTTAATTATTCAAAGAAAAATTAGCTTAATATAAAAACTAAATTTTTTTCCAAAGTTTTCAGAGACAACTAAAGAGTTCTAGAAACACTTAAAAATTCATGATGGTTAATTAACTACTTGACTTCTGGGTATGCTCCTAATGATATCAGTTAATAATCTTCCCTTTTCAATTTAATTTCCATATGTAGTATATCTTAACAGTGTCATTTACTGTATATTTGAATTCCTATTGTCATTTATTGATGGCAGTTTTATTATGAAGTTGTTTCTATATTTCACTTATAAATATTTTTTTAGTATTTATTTGTGAAGTATTTGTCTCATTGAAAACAACTGATGTGATGAGAGGAATTACAGATTTGCTCTATTTTTTGATACATTGAACTCAAATTTTCATTAAATTAATTAACAGTGAATTTCATTTTCATATAATCTGTACATTTTGCCATAATCTGTTATAATATTTTTGCTTATGAAAGTTCTGGTTCAAATTAATTTGCCCTGTGATATCTAGGTTTGCTATCCTTTTTTTTTTTTTTTATATTGTATTGACGGAGAGGAACATTCTTATTCACAGATTCAGGGCAATGCACAAAGAAAAAAACCCAATGCATTGTATTGAATCTAAGAATAAGTATGCCCATTTCATCAACAAACTAAATTTTGTACTTGTATTAAAACATAAACTCATTTGGTGATTTCATAGTTAACTTCATTGTTGTTGATATTGATCCTGAAAATGTGCACTTAAGAAGTTTTTGGATTGGGGAGAGGATGCAGGACAGGTGGGATAAGAGACTATCGGGGTTTTTTGCTGACTTAAAAAAAAAGCAGTAAATATGAAACTGTTTAGGAGAAGGGTAGAGATAGAAGCTGCCAAAAATTGCGATTTCCTATTTGAAGGAACAAAAATTTTCACTATTTATCATTTCCTGATGAAATGAATTGCTTAGTTTCTAAAAGCTAAGTTACATTCACAAAGATATTAATACATATGATATTAAGTAATTTTATGTTGTATTTCACGTCACTACACTGGCTAGACTTCAGTTAAGACTACAGTGTCTTACAGACGTAAAATTAGAAAACAAGTCTCTTTGATGCAGCTAAAACATACTGGGATGTAATTTCAGGTTTCCTCACCTAAAGACAGGAAAGCTTGCATATTGAAGTACTAACCAACAGACAAAGAATGTTTCTGCAGTCAGTTAAGGATTTCTAATGATCAATGAGCTTTGTGGGACTTTATAATCCATTTTAGGGCTACATCAGTGGAATTCTTTGCTTTTCAGTTAAATTAATGGCTTACATCAATCTTGTGAGGAATTTTAATTTTATTCATTTAGTGGGACATCCAGTTCATGGATCTGTATAACTTATTTCACATTTCCTTTAATCTGTTAATACTCAGTTAATTAAAAAGATTGGACATGGGTGTAATGCTAAGTTATTTCTCTCCAGTTATTCTTAACATCATTAAAAGAAGCTAACATTTCGTCTTATGATTTGCAGTAGACCTAAATTGGAGAGAAATATGACTTAATAAGCTTCTTTTAGGGTTGGTACTTAACTGCAAAACCAAATTCTAATATTAAAGGGAAATTCTAATATAAATTAAAGTTTCATCATCCATTAATTTAATGCTATATTTGTGCAACCTCAAAAGAATTAACACTAACACTTTTGTTTATTTACTTTAAATACACTAAAATTTAGAAATGAAGTAAAAAGCTTAAAAATCAGTGTTCATTTTTATTATAAATATTATGCTTGTTTTTATTTATTGAATTTTACACTTCTGTAACCTTGATTGATATGAATAACATCCCTAATGGATCTTTGTGTTTGTCAGATGCCTATAGTTGGCAACAAGTCATCCTTACAGCATTGTAGAAGCAGTTGTTTACCGCTGAACAAAAACAAAAAAAAATATTTGTTTATTTTCATTTGTTTACAGGGCAAGGAAAATATGTTCATCGAAAAAATTGTTGGTATGTTATCACTCGCCTTTGGTCTTGTAATTGTTATGCCCATTACCCTCCCATTCTTGGTATACATTAACTGCAGCATTCTATGAATCACTTGCAGTTTTCTGGATACTCCAGAAAAATTTGAAGTTTTTTTCATAGCAAAACAAGGTAGCGATAGCAATTAGTAAACCAATCACAATGCTTCGCAACGGCTTCTGATACGTGAATGAAGAAAATTATTATAAAGTTATAATAAGCAAACAAGCTGTTTTTATTGTTTAGAATGTTTAGAATTTCAATGTGTGAAATCTGCAAATAATACAATCAAAATTGAGAGTAGTATTTTCCATAGATCAGTCATACATTTGAGCTGTTACAGTGTTCTGCAATTGACTTGCAGTAGAGTTTAGTTTTAACTGATGAAACTACTATCCTAAAATGCCATTTGTGAATCTATATACTAACCAAAATTAACTAAGCAAGAAAAATTGCATTCAGTCCTGAGGGCTATACTTCTGTAGATTAGTGTATTGAAAGAGTGACTTTCTTTGTAAGTAATTTTTGTGAATAACCTATTAACAACATGGTTTTCCTCTCTGTAGGTGATGAAAATGATGGGACTGGCAAATGGTGTGCATTGGGTTGCATGGTTTATCACTAGTTTTGTTCAGATGTCGGTGACTGTTTTGATTTTAACCATAATTTTAAAGTGTGGACTGGTGCTTACATACAGTAACCCATTACTCATATTTTTGGTGCTGGAAATTTTTGCAATTGTAAACATTGTATTTTCGTAAGTATTATTATTTACTAAAGCTATATTATATTAGACAATAGATTTAACGTGCGTTAGTACATTATTACAGTAAAAGAAAACAAAGAACACACATAACTAAACAAAACACAAATTCACTGAGCTATTTTTTGATATTTGTGCTGGAAATTGGAGACAGTACTGTTTCGAGGCTTATTGGCCTCTCATCAGTCCAAATCCATCCAGCATACCAAGCTCAGTGAAATGGGACGATATACAAAACGGACAAACATACAAATCAATGACCCCTGAATTACAAAAACACCAAAATAAAATAAAGAATAAAAAGGGTGAATAATTAATCCCCGCTAGCGTTTAGCTTAGCATCAAGGAATTAATTTATAACAAGATATCAAAAAAATAGCTCAGTGAATTTGTGTTTTGTTTAGTTATGTGCGTTCTTTGTTTTCTTTTAATATATTATATTGCTATTATAGTTCATGCATTCATTACAGAATCTTAGTAGCGAAGAGCATAAGTGCTGTATAAAAAAGTAATATAAATTCAGAGTAATTTAATTTTTGAAAATTAACTGTGATGCAGATTGATTAAAACATAATTATATTGAGAAAAATAGAAATTACAGAATATTTTTATTGTAAGTTTATATCACGAGTTGTTCATAAATTAAGTTTCTTCTAATGAAATCTTCAAATGTGAGTTCTACAAAATATAATAAGCCAAATAAGGAGAAAAGGGAAAATAATAAAAGTATAAAGTGAAGTGTGAGTCCATTTTAAAGATTTACTGAATGGTATATCCTGTTTTGATCCAAATTTTTTGTAACAATTGAGGACCATAACCCCATTTGCAACAATCAAAGCAGTTTTTTGCAGAATACGTAAAGCGATAGGAAGAGGACAATTATACATGTTCACTAAAGATGGTAATTGTTGGTAACTTTAATTAATGCTGTACTATTAATATTAATGGTAAAGATTTTATTAATGTTTACCAGTCCAATCAATGTTGTGAGTGTTTTCCTGATTGATTTACGAAACTAACCTTAGAAAGAATGTAGTTTCCTTGTAACAAAGAACTGCTAAAAGGGAACATTTGGTAAAATTTTTACAAATTATGTAGTAATAATTCTAAACGTTTGTTTGCTCAGCTTTCAATAATGACAAAGAGGTAAATTATAGTTTGATGAATATTACTGGACGCTAATTCATTGAAAAATATGTGTAATTGGGATTTCCCCCTATATTGTGTTAAGATGGCGTTGACGCCTTTGACTTGATTTTTAATATCTAAGAGGTAAATTAAAAAATGTTTCCTCAGAGGTAAACTATATCTAGGCAAAATGGAGGTATTTTGTGTCGAATTAGCTTAAATTTTTCGACTTGCGGCAATAATTTCAGAAATAGTTTCAATGAAATTTTTAAAGTATAGAATTAATTGATACGAAAAAAAAAAAAAAAAAAAGTTTTATTTAGTTAATGAATATAGAAGAGTGGATTGGGTTTGATTATGTTTTAATTATGTTTTTAATTTATTTCAGGTTTTTTGTAAGTGTTTTATATTCTAAAGCAAAGCTGGCAGCAGCTTGTGCTGGAATTATTTATTTTCTAAGTTATGTCCCATATATGTACATAGCTGTAAGAGAAGAGGCAGCTCATGATCATATCCCAGGATGGCTGAAAACTATAGCTGTAAGTATTTAATAAAGTATATGTGAAAACATTTTTATTTAGTTTATTACTAAATCTAACCCTTTAAAATTTAGCAAATTTTGGAACTTTATAATTAAGAGCTCTTGATGTAAGTAATGCAAACTTCTATTCAAATCAATCATTTAATTCGTAAATTTTTATCTAGCATTTGTTTAGTTTTGGGCTGCTTCTACTCTGATATCTCGGTGCTTCGAATATTGGAGAAATTTTAAATTTACAGTAAGTAATCGCTGCATAGTTGAATGCTTTATACTTATAGAATATTGGTTCTAGGTTGTTCCAATAAAATGACATCTGTTCTTTAGACAGCCACACCACTTTTATTTGAAGTGTTACATAAAGTACATTACAAGTTAGATGCTTACATAACAACCTTCGCATTTAACAAAACCAGAAACAAATATTGGAGGAGTTAAGTTTACAGTAAGTAATCACTGTATAACTGAAGACAGAGAAATATATTAATTTTCAAAAGCTAAATGAGAGCCCAGTCACCAAAATAAAAAGATGCATTGAATAGAAGTTTTTTTTTTGTTTTTTTTTTTTGCGTACAGAATAACATATAACTTGAAGATAGTAGCGATTTTGAAAATGGCAATTACTGAATTAAGTAATGGTATATCTTTTCCCTCATTTCCAGTGTCTTTTATCCACCACAGCCTTAGGAATGGGAGCAAAGTATTTTGCTTTCTATGAAGAAATGGGAGTGGGCGTACAATGGTCCAATATTCATAAATCGCCAGTGGAGGATGATGAATTCCATTTACTTGGTGTTGTTATGATGATGATTTTTGACATTTTTATTTATGCGATATTGGTTTGGTACATTGAAAACGTTCATCCAGGTAAGAATTGTCTTTGGAATAATAAAA
>JAFIDM010120929.1:0-23442 GCA_023159025.1 Thereuonema tuberculata | reverse complement strand
AGAATTTCATTTATATTTTGAGAATTCAAGTGAAAATACTTAAATTGCAATAAAACCAAATAGTGATCTGATATATCATTTTTAGTAATGTTTCCAATAATTTTAAACTTATTTGCTTTAGCAAAGCAGTGATCAATACAAGTTTTGGAGTGAGAGATATTTGTTTTAACAACTCTGGTAACAGCATAGATATAGTTCCTAAGACCAAGATTATGATATATTTCTATATAATTTTGTATTAATGGATTATTTTTATTATCTAATAAATTAATATTTATATCACCAATTGATAAAAGTGGATGTTTGTCATTAACTTTCTTATTAAATTCTTGTATAACTTCATTTAATTCTATAATAAAGTCATTTTTATTACTATTAGGTGGTCTGTAAACTGCTATTATAGTTGCTTCTATTTCTTTACGTTGATATAAATTTATTACTTTTTTCTTTACAGTGCAGATTACATTTTCAAAAGATTTAGAATCAATATTCCAACTATCTATAGTTATAAATTTTTTTTATATATTATTAACAAACCACCACCTTTTTTAGTTTCACGTAATTTAAATATAGTATTAAATAAATCTAGCTTAAAGATTTTGATTTCTTCCAAGTTAACATTAACCTCTGCTAAAATAATTACATCAATATAATCAATAAGTTGCACTATATTAGCCTTTAAATAATCAAAATTTTTCTTAAGTCTTCTTATATTTAAAAACACACAATTCAAATTAGTTTGACAATTAACCAAATTATTGTATTCTTTCCAGTTATATAAACTATCAAAATTATATGTGTTAGGGTGAATATTAATTCTTCTATCTTCTTCTTTCTTTTCTTTCACTGGTTGTATCTTATTGAATTTTTATAAGATCATTTTGATTGTCAATTTTTAAAATTACGGAATTTTCCTTTTTCTATACAAAGATTTTTTGGTTCTTAATTAAAACAAATTTATAGTTTTTTTTCTTTTGCTTTTTGTTTTGTTTGCCAAAACAATTTCTTTCTCTTTTTTGTAAGATTGTACATTTCTTTATTCACTAAGTTAATCATATAAGACAAGAGTGTGAATTACAGAGTATTTTTTACTGCAATAAACAAAAATATTAAACGAATTTGCACAAAGTGTTTACTTTTATTTATTGTATTTCTGTTTGTTCATTTTGCTGTTTAAAATTTAAAAGTGTTTTTATTTACTTAATTTTAGCTTACATTTCTTTATTCACTAAGTTAATCTTATAAGACAATAAAAGATCTTAACATAAAGATAATCAAAGAAAAGAAATATGACCAAAAAAAAAAGGGGACTTACTATTAGAAAAAAGAAAATACGAGAAAATAATACTTATTATAAAAATAAAATCCTTTCCACGGATTTAATTCGTGATTTCGAAGGTAAGTTATAAGCTATGCACTTCTCATTTTTAAGCTATTAAAGAAATAAAAAATAATACCAAAATAAATAATGAGAACATTTTTTAATAATGGACCAAATATATAAAATATTTTATTGAGTAATCCATCTGTACTTTTAAAACAATAAAAATGCATTAAAATTCACAAGCAGTGTGGGTTTTTTTTTATGATTTTACGACGCCTAATCGATAAATAAATAAATATCATTGGTGTCTTTATATTATATATAAAATGTAGAACTCATGTAGAAGGTTTCCCTTTAATCTGCTTCTATTCCAGTTAGAATAAGTTGAATAATCTTTCCGAATAAACATTCAAATTTCATCAAAGAATAAGGTTATATCAGAACTTGATACCAGATGGCGCCATGTACATCTGGTTACTCTAATGAATGTGCGTGACTTGAAGACTGCTGTCGCCGTCTGGCGGGTTGCGGTAAAACGACCCAACTTTTCGACAAAAATTAGCCCCCTTAGCGATTGATTCGGCACCTAAGATTCATGTTATTTACTTAATACAATCTAATGATTCATTCTGCAAAGTTTCATTACAAACTGCGTTTCTAAGGTTGGAGAGGTTCCGTTGTTAGCTTCAATACGTTCATCTACTGTCTTTGAAATGAACTTAGCAGAATTGTTTCATTTGAGATAAATATCCAAAGATAAAATAAGATAAAATATTAATCAAATAAGACACAACTCCTATATGAAGAAAAGTCTGAAGATATTTTGAATAGCTTCGTTCTCTAAATAGAAAAGAAAAATCATTATTTTCTGAATAATTCGCAGAAGCAGAAGGAGAATAGTAATAATGATAATGATGAACTTTTTTTCAAAAAAAAACCAGACAAAGAAAACAAAACTTTTTCTGGCAATTAATAATTCCTTTTAGTTATTTACATTACAAACAGTATAAAGTAAGTAGGAGTGTTCTCTTTCTAATTTCAGTTATTTTGAGTGCTTTTCTATTTGCATTTCATCTGTTTTTTATTGAAGTCGAGAAAATTTAGAAAATCGTTTTAAAGAAGAAAGAAAAGTGATCTAATAATTTAGTTTCGAAAAATAACTTAATTGATTTACAAAAAAATGTTCACGATAATAACTCCAAATTAACATAATGGAAATGAAAGTGATTTTGAGTTCATTTGCTGCTTATCTTTAGCAGTTTAATTTTGGAAATTTGAATTATCAACCACAAATTTTACTTTACGCAGCCAAAATAGCAATTATGTCATTTGGAAGCAATTGAACTTAAGCCAGAAACCTTTAAATAACTTCCGAAAGTTCTGGAAAGTTTTACAAAAAGAGTATCAATACTACAGTGCAACTTGGATAATTCGAACGTCTTTAATTCGAAATCATGGTTAATTCGAAGGTTTCTCTTAGTCCTTTGAACTTCTTATTAAATCAATGTTAAAAAATCGTGGATAAATCGAAGTTCAACTTCTTTAATTCGAAGTTTTTTATAAAAAATTTCGAACCATAACGACTTTTCGGCGTTTCATCGTTAAGAAATTCGACACATGACAACTGAAATCCCCTTCCCGCCATCGTTCGACACGTGACGCCATTCGAGCTTCCTGCTGTCAATGTCACCATGTCTTTTAGTAAACCACGCGTGTACAAGAAATAAACGTTCGCTGAGAAGGTCGCCGTCATTCGCGAGGTGGAAAAGGGTGTGAAGAAGAAATGCCAATCCCTTCATCGTCGGAGGCGCTTTTTCATTTGTTCGAATTTCGTCGGTACATTGAAGGACAAACAAACGTAAGTGACGCTGTTTTCCGTTCACTAAACATGCTTGACTATTTTGCTAACCTTAAGCGACTGAATTCTACAAAACAATCAGACATTGCACAATTTTTTGAAAAACTATAATTTTCTGTATTGAATGTAATATATACTGTAGCTTACGTAATGTAAATCTTATTTTGTTTACATACATATAGTGTTTAAGTCTTTCACACCATAATCTTTCTGAATAAATATTTACTTATTGACAGAATAATCTTTTCAAGCATTCAGTGAACCTGAAATTAAAGTTAAAAGATGTAACTTCTTTAATTCGAAGTTTTGTAGTGGTCCCTTCAGCTTCAAATTATCCAAGTTGCACTGTATTATGAAAAGGCTTGACATTTTTCTTTAATTTTAAAATTACGATTTTTTTTTTAATTTCTAATTTCTTAATTAAATGTTTAATTTCTTACGTGAACACAACGAAGGTTTCTTGCAAAATAAAAAAGGAAGTTTCAGAGGTTACTTGTGAGACTGGAAGGAACATTCCATTGACGTTGATTATGTTAAGATCCTTTCTTTTCTTACTTTAATATCTGTTTCGTGGTGAAATGTTTTTCTCTTTTCAATCCAGACAGTGAAAACAGACAAATATCAAGGAAACTAAATTGGACGTGTTCTTAGATTATCAATTAAAGTTGAGCCCGAGTTAAAAGAAAAAGGTATTGCTTTTATCAGCTTTAAAGATTATTAGTGAAGTGAATTATAGTCGAAGAAAAAAACGTTTCGTTCAAAGAACAGACGCAATATTCCTCGAAAATTTTATCAAATTACAAGGACTTGTAAATAGATCCTCACCCTAGAAGACTCAATTGGAAGAAGCTTCAAATCCTTTGATTACATTTTATTCTTTTCATTCTCACAAATGACAATGAATAAAATGAAAAGTGTTTCCAAAAAATTTTAATCACAGTTGAAAAAATATGGATCATTTTATATTATTTTTATTTATTATTGTCCAATATTGTTAGGATTTCTTAAGATGAAATTGTATAATTATAATTTTCAAATTCAGCATTTATCTTCTAATTTTTTTTAAAAAAATTGAATATACGTTTATAAAAATTCACAGCCATTTAATAAATCTCTTGCAAAGTTGAAAAAGGAAAGAAATTCAACTCAGTAATAAAAGGCCATTTTCTAACATAAACAGAATAAATAAAATTGTTTGTATAACCAGAATACTCACTATAGTTATAATTAGATTCTTAACTTTTCAGTTTATACATAGTGGGTGCTCCATTTGTAATATTAAAAAGTCATTTAATTATCGAACACTTGTGAAAGAGCTTACATTATTAACTCGTCTAAATTCATATTTGTACAATAGACAAACAAGAATAAGCCTTAACCCCCAGTTGTTGATTGTCTATCCAATAGACCATTAAAGAGAATTAAGAATCGTAAAAGTAAAAAGAGTTTGTGTCACGAGACGTGGGAACTAAATCGTTGTCAGTTATCATATAAATACTGAAATAATCTATACATAGAAGAGATGCAACTAATCACTTAAAAGTGGTTTAGTAATCATTAAAAAGATTTATTATAAGCTAATTCAAAAAAACAAAATTTAATATTAGCTGTCTTTTTTTCTTGTCATTCCAAAAGTGGTGAGTGGTCTTTTAGTTCAGCAGATGGACTTTTAAATGAGAATGTAATATTAAGAAAACTGTATAATACTGAATTTATCAAGACATGCAGGAAAGACATTCAGCTTACAAATATATTAAAATAGAAAAATTTTTCTTAAGATTTCTCAATTTAACTGAGTTTCTTCTGGGATAATGTTTTGGAAATGAAGTTTTTTTTACACATCCCGAGACCTTATTATCATAATCGTTATCTATGAAAACAACTCAAGTCTGAGTTTCAATTGAAAAGGTTTTGGATAACAACAGACTGATCTGTTATGGGTGAGTTCTGAAGTCACTGAAGTCATTATATTATGATACAATGAGAGATTAATTACCGAGAAATGAAATTTAAAGATACAATATAAATACTTTTCGGGTGTATCTTATTACGTTATTATTTTCTTCTCAATTCTTTATTATTATCCATTCTCTATTCAGCAACGAATATTTTCTTTGATTATTACAAAAATAGATAATATTCTTTAATTTTCTAAATTGTTCTGATTCTTTTATTATATTTTATTATATTTTATTGGAGTAAATTTATTTCTATAATTATTACTTTAATTTTTTCTTTTTAATTAATATACTATGCCAATTTGTATTTTTAAATTAATATTGCTCTTCGCTTAATCGAAAGAAAGAAAGTAAATACAGTATATAGTGAAAAGGACAAGTTTTAGAATTCCTGCCTGATAAGTTGACATAATTGTTAGCCTTGTTAAAAAAATGTTCTTTCCCTAATGTCTTGCCGTACTTCCTTGACTTTGGTCTGATTTTTACCCACATTATAAACCTTGTAACTGATTATATTTTTTAATAAAAATAAAATTAATGAAATTATTTAAAATGTTTGGGGATTTTTGAGTGCATCATTAGAAAATTGTAATTAGTACAAAGATTATAAATAGTAATTAAAATATTATGAATTCAAGGTCGCGCGAGTAAATTTATCGGAAAGACAAATTTAATTTATATTTCAAATTAAAACTTCTTAAAGAGATAATAACAATAACAGAATTAACACTGAGATATATTTGAGAAGACAACTTAAAAATTATCAGATATATATTTTTCATGATTGAAAAAATAACAGTTTGCTTACAAAGCACTCGTCTAAGTTATTCTAGAAATTATAAATCTTATTTTATTAATCGCTGAAAGTAAAATGTTAGAACGAATCTAAGCTTGGAAATTATTTTTAGAGGAATAAATGTGATCATCCGTTTTCCATGTTTTGGAAGATAGTTTAAAAAAAAATAATTATCCACAAGGAGTTAAAATTACTTCTGTATAAAAATAATAATATTTTTTATCTTCCGAAGTGAAAAGTGAAACTATGAATAAATGGAATTAGGAAATAAACAAATATTTTTCGATCGTTTAAAGTTTTTCAGAAATTTCTGAGGGAAAATTGTGTTTATTTAAATTAATCTAAAGTAAAAATGAAATTCATATACTTTATATTGTTCATATTCTCTCATATTGCAATGAGAATTGTAGAAATTAATTAGGATTGTACGTAATTTACATTAAATGACATGCTACAGGCAAAAAATTAAAAAAAAGCCAGTTCTCTCCAATAACGGACACCTCCCAATAACGGACAAAACTTGCGGTCCCGTGACTCTCCGATATTCGGAGGTAACACTGTATTTTGAAACGATTGTTCTATCTGCTCATAATAAGACAATAACTTTGTATTCAAAACAGAAAATTAACAGTTAATACAACATTTTCGTGTTGATTGTTTTCAATTCTACTTTCTATTCACTGAAAATCTAACTGAATTGGAATGTTTTCTTTTGTGTGAATAAATACAATTTGCTTTTGTATTTTAATTCTACTAATGTTACTATCTCCTTTTTTTTGCAGTTATAATCAGATACTCGCTGTTAAGGTAAAAGAAGCGGCTCTTTTACCTAAGAAAAAGCTGTAGGCCTAATCCTATTTAATTTAAAATTAAATTCATAATTTTAAAGAAATTATTGATGGAATTTAATACAATTATAAATGTTTTTTTTAATAATAATCAAATGAAATTTTTATGGATTTAAATAATATGATTTCTCCCATTTTATTCATTTTTGTGGCTCTAAAATAAGGATAAACGAGACTCTGGGATATTTCCCACATCGTTAAAACAGAATTAGACCAGGCCTTCCACGTCCTATTGTTCAGGAATCGTCTTCAGGTCTGCAGACGATTGTTTGCAGTAACTTCGCCCACAGTCACATTAGGACTATAAAGATTCTTATAGTTCTTATCATGGAATTGAGTGAAAGTTTTTGGAACCTCTTAAAAATTAATTTAATCAATTTTCATCAAATCAGTTTTAAAAATGGAGAGGCAAAGATTATGTTCACAATTATATTTAAATATTGTTTTTCACTATTTGATAAAAATATGGAAAAGAAATCATGAGATTTGTTTCTGCTGTTTTCTAATCCGTAGCAAAATCAATATAACTCATTTTAAATACCCGTTACAAAGATAAATTATTCAAAAGTTTAATTTATAAAATGTTAGACTTCTTTAAGTTTTCAACCTCACTTAAAATATGAGAATGTTTCTTTCGAACTCTACAGCTTCCAATCCATCAAAATTGACTTCACGTCTCCTCTACAATTGCTTCTGTTTTACAATAAATACAGGATGTGATAAAGGATAAATATACACTCATTGCCAAAAACATTAGGACACTTAGAAGCATCAGTCGAAATAGAACGATAGTTGCTAAACAATGAAAATGATGATATAGATAACTGATTGTAATGTCAGAGGAAATTGGCCTTTTATTCACTGCAGCACTACAGATCAATAGTTGCTTTACTACTATGTCATAGGTCCCTAGCGGAGATACACGATGCGATACGGCCTGGTATGGAATCATACAGATCTCTACTTGCTATCTTGCGAAAGATCCTCCCATAGTTGTTGCAAATGCCGCTCAGATCGCTCTTACACTTAGATGGTCAAGTGAGACCCTATGGGCCAAGTAAGGATGTCAACTGCACGGAGAGAGTCCATGGAAACTCATGCTGTATTTTCCAGCATTATCTTAAATTCGAAAATGTACTCCAGTAGCCGTTCAAGGAAGGGAAGGACATGAGGCAGCAGAATCTCCTGAAAGGAACGATGAGGCTGGCCGCACACCAGAGCTGACAAAACGTCAGCGACAAATTAACTCGAGTAAAAAATGTCAGTGTCAAAATATTTTGCTTTAGACTGCCTGTGAATGTCTGTGAATGTCTTTCATTCTGAGTCAATTTGGCGAGTGATGAACAAGTGGTTGTGATTGTTTATTATTATTTGTTATGTTTAGAAGAGGAAAGACCAGATCGCTCATTTTGGGTTCATCCTATTAATCAAAAAAGAAACTCAACATGGTTTAGATGAATTAAGAGATGAAAAGAAATTCTTTAGTTTTACAAAAATAAGTATTTATTAGTATTTTGACTATTTATTAGAGTTAATCACTAAAAAAAATCGAGAAACAAAACATCAACTTTCGAAAGAGTGCGTGACATCTTTACTTTAATACTGATGGTAAATTTATAGTTGTTGATGTGGGCGACTATGGAATAATCAATGACAACCGTATTTTCATTGCTTCACAGTTTGGACATGTTTTTTTATAAAATAAGCTGAATCTGCCAGCGTCTTGAAAATTAGGTCCACAAAAGTGTAGAATCTTCCATATGTATTCGTTGCGGACGAACCGTATCCTCTGAACCCCAATTTAATGGGACCTTTTCCAAAAAATGCCCTGACACATGCAAAGCGAATATATAATTAACGCTATTCTAAACACCGGTCGGCAACCCGCGGCCCGTAAGGCGTTTTGATGCGGCCCGCGAGCGTCTTGGATCAATGATATTTTATTTGCTTTTATTTCATTTACACTATGTACATACTATGTACAATAAATGTAGTAAAAATATATAATTAGCGTTTTATTTTTAAAACTAAAATATTTGTAATCAAATATGCTCTAGAATCTAGAGCATGTCGAATCGTCGAGTGTGCGTTTGTTATTCTTGCAAGAAAATTTCGAGTGTTTGAAACTATGATGTTAGTATTATCAGAAAAGGCTGAAAAGATCACGCTTTTTATTCCGTTCTTCAAAGGAGAGAAACTATCAAATAACCATTAGGAGCTGCTTGTGAAGATGACAATGATCAAAATGTTCGAAACCTCCAGCAAGAAAGTAACAGAGCACACGCTATTCGCAGTAAATATATGATTTTTTTTTTCATTCTAATCAGGACAGTGTTCCATTGCAAAACAGAATAGCCCTTTTGGAATGAACAATATGGACTTGGATGCAGAAACTTCGACTTCTATAATTTAAAAAGTTTTATATACATGGTACAAGGTCGTATCAGATACAAACCAACCGTTTCTAATAATTATTAAATATTTTAATAAAATAAAACATTAGTAAAGCATTGCCTTCTTTTTCTTATTGCATAAGATATTTTTTTTAAAAAATCTGCTTTTGTTTTTGTCTTTGGGAACATTTCATTTTTCACGATTATCTTTTCTCTAAATGTTTGTTTCCTAACACTTTCATCTCATTTGTAGAAGATAATAACAGTTTGTTTTAGTTTGAACATAATTTTTTTTATTTTAAATATAATCATAAGAATAAATAATAATAATAACATTTTACTGTCGAAAGCATTCATTTCCATCGTTATTTCATCGCATACTTTGCCAATAACATTCTTTTTAGAATGATCTTTCAACTGATAATTGCATACTATACGCCCAGCCTGAACCAAAACAACAGTATGTCTAGATTTATTTCCATAATTTCAAAAAAAGAAACCGTTTTCACCGAATGCAACGAAGTCTCAGTTCATAAAACCTCACTTCATAAAACCGCGCATGCGCAAAGCGGAATGTCTCGAGATAACTCTTCTGGAGCGGTGTGCGCCCAGCCTGAGCCATGAATGTTCCCCTTGATCATACCAAAGGAGAATCATAGGAGATGACTCCGCACACCATGACGTCACAGTTCTGGCGGTGTTTCGCTCACTAATGAAGTCCGAATTAGTGAACTTTCCATTGCTTCTCCAAAGGAGTACGATGGTTCTCCATGTCCAATCTCGATTCGTCACTAAACACTACCAGACTGTCTCCGCAGTCCATCTCTCTCAAACTGTCAAATTGTTAGTGGAAAAGATAATGTTTAAAAAATATTTATTTCCTTTAAAAATTGTGAGAGATTAAATTACTTCTTAAAAAATTAACTGTTGCACCAATAATAACTATTTTAAATATAAAACATTATTTTACGAATGTTTTATCATTTCAGGTTTTTGTCAATTTTTTTTGAGTTGAAAATAGCGATTAATATCTCGTAAACACCAACACAAAAAAAGCCTGTTTTTGAATTTTAATTTAAGTAATTGTAGAATATTTTGAAAATTAAAAACAAAAAAATGTAAATCCCAGTTGCTTCACAAGTTCATTTTTAAATTTTCAGGTGCATTTGAAAAAGAAATCTGTAAAAGAAATTGAAGGTTGGCAGTCGTCTGCAATTGCTTGAGTCAGGACCTTAAACAGTTTATTCATGTTTAGTTTAAGATGAAACATCACAGTTCGAATGTTACATAACATGAAACATTACGTCACTCTCTTATTTGAGTTCTAAATTAAAGATTTTATATTAATATTTCAATTTTAGAAAGAAATAATTTTTGCCATAAATACCATAAAGAATTTAAATACTATATACCATCATGAATCGAGATTTTAAGTTTGCCAAAGTCTGAAATATAAGATAAATTATTTATTTTATTCGTAGATGGGCATATCTAGATATAAAATCGTATTTTTCAAAAGAAAATTCAAAAGAAAATTTCATAAAAAATTTAAAATATTTGTAAGTTCTTTTCTTTTCCCTTCCTATTTATATGAAATTAACTAGAATTTAATAAAAATATCTTTCAAATTGATACAAATGGCTTCTTTAGAAAATCTAAATTTCCTTGGAGTCATGAAAAGAAATTAACATGAAGAGATTTTTCCAACAGAAAATCAGTTACGACAAATGGGACTTGGTACAACTACTTCGTGCTTAAACATATTTAGCAGAGAAAATTCTCAGTTAGGAAATACAGTTTAATGTGCATTAGGCATTTTTTTTAAAAAAAAGGGAATTTTCTCATCAGGCACAAGGAAAATAAAAACAATAATTCTTGACTATAGCATGTGAACGAAGTGGAGTTTGGAACGGCCGTTTCATCATTGTTATGAC
Organism: Thereuonema tuberculata; assembly: GCA_023159025.1. Lineage (NCBI taxonomy): Eukaryota > Metazoa > Arthropoda > Chilopoda > Scutigeromorpha > Scutigeridae > Thereuonema > Thereuonema tuberculata. Next base: position 12,331 of record JAFIDM010120929.1, on the reverse strand, counting down.
TCGTCAGCCAAACTTACCACATCGATGACAAGCTCAGAATGGCTTGGCTGACAATTCTTAGCAATGATGAAACTCCACTTCGGCCGCTCGAAAGTCCACTCCGTTGACAAGCAATAGACATGAGTTGTTATTTTTATTTTCCTTGTACATGTTGGAAAAATTCCATTTAGTTTTGTTATGTAATATAGTCAATCCTCGTTCATCATTTCGATCTAGCGAATTCCCTGATTCGCTTCTATGAAAATGTAACCCGTTCAGCCACATACGCAACAGCAAAAATAATTTGAGAATCATATCACGTACAATCGACACGAGATCCAATAAGGAAACATGCAGTCTTGTCCTCGTCAATTTTGGTGAGAACAAGTCTCCACGTCGTTCTGATAATATTCCGTCTATTCTCAATATTTTGCCCTGTTTTGGTGATACATTTCAGGAATGGTAGCAAAGCGTAGTGCTAATGAAAGGATTTTTCTGCAGCACAAACGCATCCTGATGAGATAGATAAGATTCGTGCATATGGTAGATATATTGTAATTACACATGAATGCTTTGTTAAAGCATAAAAAAACGTTGTAAAATATGGAATGATGGTTGAATGGAACGATACACACAATGATTTTAAATAGAAATGGATAACGAAAGTTTATAGTGAAGAGGGTTCACGGGAATTTATCTCGCTTTCCTTTAGTAGCTTCGGTTTCCACCTTCATTGTCACCACCTGTGTAGTCCAAACTACAAATTGGACAGGCATCAGTTATATCTTATATCAGTTATATCTTATACCCTCGTGACTTGTACAGGTGAGAAAAATAGGAGTTAGGGTCTGCGGTAAGTTACTCTCTGAAGGAAGTGGCCGAAAATGAAATATCCTTGGGATCGCTTTGATTTCGTGCCCAAAATAAAACCATGTTTTCTGCCTGATTATTTTTACCCTTTTTTTCTAAGACTCATAGTAAGAGGCTTTGTAGTAATAAGCTACAAAGCAAATATATTAAAGGTAATTATTATTAGATAATATAATGCATGAAGTTGCTAGTTGAACTAAAGATTTAAAAACAATTGAACAATTCTTGTAGTAATTACTATTACAAGAATGAATTATTGCATTATTTTGCAAAGATATTTAACTAAAATTTATGAAACACTTTTTTGGAGCAAATATCAATCGTTACTTCTTATTTCTTTTTCTCCATTTAATCATTTATTATTGATTTATCAGTAATTCAGTTTCCAATTCTAGGTTGGATTATGAAAAAAAATTAACCCAAAAAAAAGTCTCTATTTCAATTGAAATTTTAGACCAATGTTTAAACTCACAACTCAAGACAAGCCTGTTTCACGCTATAAGGCGATCATCAGTTGGAAGTATTCCGAATGAAGAAAGCAGGTCTCATAACGGAGATGACGTTGAGTGGGGAAAGAAATGGGAGGTTCAACTTCAATAATATATTAGGAAAGTTCAAGACATCTCAAAACTGTCTATATTACCTGAAATCATCATTAGACTCCCTAGATTCACGATATTTTTTTTTTTTGCTACAGAAATATATAATATCTTGATTTTGAGAAATTGAAATATCTTCAAAATGACTCAATTGATGCGTTTATGATTGTTTAGTTCTTTTGGGAATCCAAATGAATATATGAGAAAGAAGAATAATGTCTTGTCCTCGATTCTCACATGAAGAACTCTCTCCCTCAGAAAATGGAATTAAAGTAGGTGTTATTCTGAATTTTTTGTAGTATTTGGTAATTTGAATACAATGATGAAGAATAGTAAAGAAGAAAATTTAACATTTCATTGCATAATTAATCACAATAGACAAATTGATTGAGCATTGTATTGATAAAAATCCAAACAAAACACGATGAAAAATCAATCCATGTATAACAATTTTTAAGAAAAACTTTGAAATCGAACTATTTTGTTGGCAGAATTATTCAGAATATTGAATTCCTACATCTTATTTGTGCAACGAAATATATATAAAGATTTAAGAAATTGAATCCGGTATTGAAATATTTTCTAAATGATGGAAATGAGTTTATAAAGTTCAAATGTCATTGATTACATCTTATGATATATATTTTTTGAGTGAATTATCAGAAAATGATAATCAGTACAAAGATTATTAATAATAGCAATTAAAATGTAAGCAATTCAAGTAAATTTGTCCTCAGAAATACAGATTCCATTTAGATTTCAAATTAAGACTGCTTAAAGAGATAGTAAAAGTATCATACTTAACATTGAGATATAGTTGAGGAGACCGTAAAGTTTACAAAAATATAATTTTCATGCTTGAATAATTAACACATTGTTTACAAAGGACTCGTCTAAGTTATTCTAGAGATTATAGATCTTATTTTATTAATCGCTGAGAATAAACTGTTAAAACGAAACTAAGCTCTGATATTAATTTTAGTGGAAGATAGGTTCAAAAAATAATTGTCAGTGAAAGACATCGGGAAATGTTAATGGGCTTCCCATCTTAAAAAAATAGGACTCTTCTTAATTTAGATTATTAATTTTCTAATATCTTCTTGATTAAAAAATATATAATTTTAAACTGTTAAAACGAAACTTCGCTTGGATGTTATTTCTAGAGGAACAGATATGACGATCCATCTTCCATCTTTTGGAAAAAATATACAAATCAGCCTTGTCCTCTATCTGTTCGTTCGTCTGTGATCGAAAATTAGGAAACTGAAGCTTTATTGATAGTTCAAGACACAGAGTGCTTTTTCTCGTATTTCCTGTCGACCTGAAGGCTACAATAAGACTCTTCGGTCTATTCTAGTCTTCCTATGATTGCAACTCTCCTCTCTAAATACAAAGAACCCTGTGGCAGACCTAGGGAAACTGTCAGAATATTCTCTCTATTTCTCCATTAAGTAAATTAAATGATGATTAGAATAAGGAATTTGAGATAATTTAAAATATTACAATAGTAGAAATTCATATTTTTAGTGTAAAGCAAGAATATATTTATAAACTGCCTTATGTTTTCAACAATATACAATTTAAATTTTTAAAATAATTTAATCTTGAAAATACATGAGGATTTGCTAAATCATTACAAAATATTTAATCATTACAGAATTTTTAAGCATAAAAAATAATTGTGACAAAATAAATAGAAGTCAATTCATGTTTTTTTTTTAAATAAAAAAATCAATTTCAATCTATCAAACATCTACACATAAGTTAGAAGAGACACTACTACAGATTGTCGCAGATTATTAAAAGCCGTTGTAATTTAAAGGTCAAGTACAATTTCAAATGAGGCCTGCATTAAGTTCATTTAGTAAATCTAGACCCCATTTTGGACTATTTGAAGAACTCTAATAAGTGGCCACAATGGATATCATATTTGTTCTCAAAATAATTGATTCAGTAATTATATCTGAGATTTTGTCTAATTGCCATCATTTTTCCTGACCCACTCAATGGCCTCCTGAAACTGTAAGTAGCCTGAACCAGAAGACCTTCCGATAATTTCTTTTAATTTAAAATGAAGTTTGTTAATCGTTCTCTGAAAGAACACAGAAAACTTTCTTTGTATCTGATATTTTATATAAATTTTCAATTTTCATTTTTTAATATCTCGCTTTCTCTTAATTTAAGGAGTTAAAATTTAAATTTTTAATATAATTCCAAAACAAACAAATAGTTTTTCATAGTCTAAACGTTTTTCAAAAAATGTTAATAAAAATTATGTTTATTTGAATTTAATCTAAAGAAAAAATATACTGTGAAGGTCATTGTGTTTCTGAAATGTCATCATATGTTTATTGTAATGAAAATGAAGTGTTACCATACTTGATGTTGGTTCATTCCAAAATTTTTTAATTCATTATTCCACTGTGAAAAGAAAAACTCAATATTTTGAAAAAATAACGAAAGATCCAGAAATCACTGTCTTGAACCTTGGGGGAGTGTCCAAATCGCTGCGTAGTAGGCAACGCGATATTTTCTATCTGAGCATGACGTCAAGATAGAAATTCTCTTCTATTCAAATAATGAATAGTAATAGTGTTTTTGAAAAAAAAGAACGTTTTTTGAGAATTAGTGAATTTGAGAAACAATCTGACTCTCAAAAAATAAATAACAATCAACTTATATAATTGGCTAAGTTCGTCTGTCTGTCTGTCTGTAACTCGATATAATTAAGCTATTAAGATAGATCCAAGGTTCTCAAATTGAATGAAATATTAGTTCATTTTGTCTTTCCATGATGTTTCCAGGAACTTTTATCCTTGGAAACTGACCTAGACAACTGAAATTCTAACAAAACATACTTTCAAAAACCAAATTAATTTTGTTACCACTGCATCCATTTTAATGAAATTTGGCATACTTTTACAGTTTTTTACGCTGATTTCGAAACTCAAAACCATTTTTGCCGTAGAAGCTTCGTTCACAAGTTAGCGCAGTATTTAGATTATAAAGATGAGTTTTAAATTCCTTTTGGCATTATGGGTCAAAAATAATAATTATTCCATTCTTACTTTTAGTAAAATTTATTTACAAGGACAAACTTTAGATATGGTTGGTATTTATTTACCAGAGCCTGTTTTTAGTCATGGACAGTTATATGTTGCTATTTCTCGAGCACGTCGTGCTTCCGACATTAAAATCAAAAATCTTGACTGAATAGATCAAGGTCTTCTGATAGAAGGATGTGATGCTGTTTTTACAAAAAATATAACTTCCATAACTTCACTTCCATAACCATAACTTCCAAAACCATAACTTCCTCAACAGTCCACATATAATTTGAATGACTGAGTCAAATTTTGTTAAAATAAAAGAAAATAAAAAATTGATTTACCAGTTTCAATAACAATAACGAATGTCCAAGAGCCAATACCAATAATCCTGTCTGGGCAACAATGACGGCACGTGTTCCTCTACTTCGTGGAGTAGTGAGCGAGCGGTTACAAAGCCGAAATTATGTAAAAACCGAGGTTTTACAAACTCTGATAAATTTTGACGCATGAACTTGCTGCATTTTAGTGTAAACTTCATTTATGTTGGAAAGAAAATCTCAATACGCTTATAATAATTGTGTAATCGCGCTTCGTCATGGTGAATGGGACGAATAATAGAGGCGCCATATTTAAACATGGGCGTGACGTCACGCCTGACGTGTTTCAACGCAGCACTGTGATTGGTTATTTCTCCGACTCTGCTTACAAATTTAGAAATTATCCGGACAATTTTTGCCTATTATTAGGATAATTTTATTATTATTTCTCCGATATTTGAATTAAAAAATAATTCGATCTTATAAAAAAAAAAAAATTTGGTGTGTGGCGCCAACCCGCAATATATCTGAGTTATCCGGAGAAGCTATAACGGGCTGGAAATCCGACGACCTCAATATTAATTTGCTAAATTAATAAAGTTTGTTTTATAATGGTATATATGCAAGGGTTCCGAAGAGAAGCGACGGTACCCTGCTATTTTTATTATATATTATAAAAACGTTATTCTGCTGTCATTGAGTAAGCAAAATGTTAAATTACAAATTACTAAAACGTCGGAGCAAGGAAATCTTTTGGAATGATTCAAGAATTTTCACAAAACATGTTATTTATCATGACGTTTTGTAATATAAACTAATATGTTTCGGTATCAAAAATGTGTATTATAATATGTTAGTCATATATAAACCACCAAACACAAAGGAAGGTAATTATTAAACGTTCTTTAACGTGCGGAGTGATCTAATCAAGAATTGCGTAATGTGTGCGTGTTCATTGTGTTTCTTGACAAAGGAAGGTAAATTTACTGAAGAATTAGAGAATCTATTCATATAAAATGAAAATGTATTAAGCAACTGTCCAACTATACTAATTGGCAACGTAAATATAGATCTTTTTATAATGAATAAAAACAATGCAGTACAGAAATAACTAAAACTTTTGTGCAATAATTGTTTCAAAAATTGTCTTTACGGAACAACAAGAAACAGCAGTACAATTCATGGAAATCCGAAAACAAATATAGATCATATTTTCATAAATAAGCATGATATCGAAACACGAGAAATAATATGTAAAGAACGAATCCGGATAATAAGAGTTGAAAATGAGAAAATAACAGATCCAAATACAATCTATAAAGAATTAATCATTGAGATTAACAAAACAAAATTCATGAAAATCTATATATATAAAAAGAAAAGCCCTGACTAACTCACTGACTAACTCATCAACGCCCACCCCAAACCCTTGGACCTAGAAAGCTAAAATTTTGCACATTGGTTTCCTTTATGATGTAAAGTAGACGAGGAATAAGGCCGGATTTTTCAAAATTCCCACAGAATAGGGAATAATCAGGGAAAGTGACCATGAAGTGTGTGGCGGCAACCCCAGGTGTGTGGCGCAAACCCGCAATATAACTGAGTTAAGCGGAGAAGTCCAAAACGTGCTAGGAATTCGTATATTCTGCGATCTCAATATTAATTTGCTACCCGACTAGTTCCTTCAAAAAGTTTATCCGGTCAGAATTTAAAAAGGAATACGGATTTTGTAATTAATCCCACTCATAGACCACCTAGTGACAGCAACATAGCAAGAAGATATCATGACCATGAGATAAGAAAAAGAGCATTAGAAAAAACTGAAACCTTGTCTCCAAAAAAGAAAAAAGTAGATAAAGGCATTACAACAGATAAAGATTTTCAAACCATCAGTAACGAAAAGCTATTAAGGGAAGTAGAAGACTTGAAGCGAAAAAAAATCGAAACCTGAACAATATCGGGAAAGGCCGATTCGATTATCGGGAAAGGCCGTTTCGTCCTACAGCGGACTCATCAGCCTTATCTCCGCCTTCCCCGATAAAAGACCCAGAAACGGTGGCCTTCAGATAAGATCTTGCCTTTCTGGATCTTTTATTGGGGAAGGTGGAGATCGTCCTGATGAGTCCTTGACGAAACAGCCGTTCTCAATTCCTTTCCGATAATCGAATCAGAAAGGCAATTTATTTAAGCTTTTGCTGTTCTTATTTCTCATTTTATTTTTCTTAATAATCTTTTACTTCATATAATTTTGTAAATTAAAAACCATAAGCTTTCAAGATTTCAAGTCACTTGTTTAGAATTGAGATTCAATCTAATAAATTAAGGGTAACGTTCAATGTAACGAAAAGATTATTTTATTATTTTAACTTACAAGAAATAAATATTAAGACGTCTGTTGAGCTGCTTCTGAGCTCTTTTCCATACGATATCCTTCATGTATATCCTTTCATATAACCTTCAAACCTTATTTTTTTCTTAAATCGTGGAAGCTTTTAAGAAATTTCAGTCATATTCAATCAATATTTTCTCAACAAGGTTCCATCACGAAAATTTATCGTATGTCAAAATGAAATCATTTCTTCTCAATAAATATCAATGATGAGTTCATGAAAAGTAACAGAATATATACGACGATGATGATGATGGTCAAAAATACGTTTTCAAAATAATATCTAGGAAAACAAAACCAGACTCTTTCTATCTCTAAATTTCATCTCATCTGTGCTACTTTAATCAGTGCTTTCTGTAGAGTTTCGACTTTTCCATTCTGATAATTAAAAGAGAAGACGAACATTAAACTACAAGTGTTCTAAGATATCAACTCTTTCTATCACTAAATTTCATCTCGTTATTTTTAGTTCAATGATTACGTTTAAGAAGGCCATTATCGTTATACAACCAACTGTTTTTAGTTCATTTCTTTTTATATTTCATCCATTCATCATTCGATTCGATAAAATATAGACACTCGTTTTAAAGAAGACCAGACATCTTTAAATAACTTCCCAAAGTTCTGGAATCTTCCAAAAAAGAATAACATCAATTCTACAAGGCCTTGAATTTTTCTTTAATTTTAAAATTAAGAATTCATGAATTTCTAATAGAAAGAGTTTCTAATAAAAGTTTCTAATAGTTGTGATATTAGAAAACCAAAGAAGCATTAAAAAGATGTTGATTTTTAAAAATCCTTTCTTTTGTTACTTTAATCTGCGCTTTCTGTAGAGTTTTGACTTTTCCATCCTGATAATTAAAAGAGAAGACGAACATTAAACTACAAGTGTTCTAAGATATCTAGAACAGCTATCTATTTATCAAGGAAAAATTAAGTGGTAAGAAGGTTTTAGACAAAGTTTATGATTAACATCGAAATGTAGATTAGTCATAAAACCATTTAGTCATCAAGAAAAATAGAAATAGTGCTTCTCAGATGTCCTGTCAAATTAGAAATAATGTAAATATATATATTTTTCAGTCTCCCCAAGGAACACCTAAATACTGTATAGATGAAAGGGCTTCAGAATCTTTAGATCTATCATTAGAGTTTGTGCTTTTGACTCTCAGAAATCATAATGAATCAAATTGGAAAAAAAAATCAATAAAGTTTCAAAATATAATTTTTGAAGAATTGAAAAGTATTTGCTTAAAAGATTTCATAAATCCTGATCAAAAACTTACCAATGATAAAAGTGGCATCATTTATTTCATTATTATATTGTTAATGTCTACTGTTATTAGGAATTATTAAAAAATTAGGCTCATTTTAATATTCAAATTTATCATTTATTAAAGGAATATAGAATAAAAATCGAAAATTAATATTTTAATTTTAATATTTAATGGGAGTTCTGACTTTGAAGTATTTAATGGTGTTGCATTTATTATAATAATGCAGTAATAATTATTTAGTTGTTTTATCTTATTAGTTATTACAAACGCCAACTACATAATTATCTTTGTTTTTAATCAACTTGGATAATTCGAAGCTAAAGGAACCACTACAAAAATTCGAATTAATCAAGTTACATCTTTTAACTTTAATTTCAGGTCCACTGAATGCTTGAAAAGATTATTCTGTCAATAAGTAAATATTTATTCAGAAAGATCATGGTATGAAATACTTAAGCACTATAAGTATGTAAACAAAATAAGATTTATATTACGTAAGCTACAGTACATACTATATTCAATATAGAAAATTATAGTTTTTCAAAAAATTGTGCATTGTCTGATTGTTTTGTAGAATTCAGTCGCTTAAGGTTAGCAAAATCATCAAGCATGTTTAGTGAACGGAAAACAGCTTCACTTACGTTGGTTTGGCCTTCAATATACCGACGAAATTCGGCGCTATCAAGTACTCGTTGGCGATTTGGCATTTCTTCTTCACACCCTTTTCCATCTCGCGAATGACGGCGACCATTTCAGCGAACGTTAAATTCTTGTACACGCGTGGTTTACTGAAAGACATGGTGACACTGACAGCAGGAAGCTCGAATGGCGTCTGAAGCATCACGTGTCGAACAATGGCGGGAAGGGGATTTCAGTTGTCACGTGTCGAATTTCTTATCGATGAAAAGTCGTTATGGTTCGAAATTTTTTATAAAAAACTTCGAATTAAGTTGAACTTCGAATTATCCACGATTTTTTAATTGATTTAATAAGAAATTCAAGGGACTAAGAAAAATCTTCGAATTAACCACGATTTCTAATTAAACACGTTCGAATTATCCAAGTTGCACTGTATTACAAAAGTATTTTAAAAAAAATGGAAGAATATATAATTTTAAAATAAATTAATTTTTAACGTGTCGTGTTTAATTATTTCAAAAAAAAAAAACCACTATTCAGACACCTATTTACTATTAACAATTAAAAATTACAAAATCCCAATAAAACAACTTACACCGTCTCTTTTCCAAGTTTTAACCCCCTACCTTAAAAGCAATCCTCCTTTTCAGGGTTCGTTGTCACAAATAAAATTAACATCGTGAAATATAGATGATTTTTGTCTCCCCCTGGTGAGAGCAATTATAACTTCCAAATCGGAAATTGCTTTCTGCTACTGAAAATTTTTTGGAGCGTTTTACCTTACAATTATTTAATTTTTTTTTATTATTAATTTTTATATAATTTCTTTTATTTTACAGGCCGTAATCTAAGATGTGTAGGATATCTTGGATTATGGCCTGTAAAAAAAAATTAAATAAAAATTAATAATAAAAAATAAATAAATAAATAAGTAAATAAGTAAAAGGTAAAACAATCCAAAAAATGTTCAATAGCAGAAAGCAATTTCCGATTTGGAAGTTATAATTGATCTCACCAGGGGGAGACAAAAATCATCTATATCTCACGATGTTAATTTTATTTGTGACAACGAACCCTGAAAAGGAGGATTGCTTTTTAAGGTAGGGGGGTTAAAACTTGGAAAAGAAACCGTATAAGTCAGCGTTTCTCAACCTGTGGGGCGCGAGCATATCGAAGATCTGTTAAAGAGATAGGTTTGGAGTTTTTTTTTTTTTTTATTTTTTTTGAACAGAATGTTTGTGGGGTGTTTTTTTTTTTTCGGGGGACGCGATGAGAGTTGTGATTGAAAATTGGGTCGCAAGTACTAAAAGGTTGAGAAACACTGGTATAAGTTGAGGTTTTGAAATTTTGTTTTTGTGCGATTTTGTAATTTTTATTTTTTAATTGTAATAGGTGTCTGAAAACTGTTTTTTTTTAAATAATTAAACACGACACGTTAAAAATGGATTTTTTATAATGGCGGCAAAAGCCACTATTGCCGGCTTGTTTTTTAAGTATCCTTTATTAAAATATGAGATTTGAAAATTTTTGGACATCCATAAACGGATTGAAGCATCAAAAGCGGGAATAACTTTCAATAACATCTGCAAGAAATACGAATTAACCCCACTTGGATGTGAACTTAAACTTATTACCAAAGAAAAAAAAGATTCAAACGCTAGCAAATAAGATTCAAAAACTATTAATTATGGAAAGAATAAGAGGCCCATCTCCAAAAATCAAGGCTTATAGCAATATTAAATTATAGCATTTCTAAATTTTCTTAGAGAGGTTAGCCCCATTGCATTTTTACTATTTACTAATAAAGGGAACAAAAAAAGCGACTTACGCCAGGGAGGCCATTACAGCGCGTCATTGCACAAAATTGGGAAGGCTCATGTGTGAGTCCATGTATCCCAACCAAAATACCACAAATGAAAAAGAAATCACCAAGGAAATTGATAATGACAGCCATATTCGGTTAACACCTAGACAAGAAGAAACCCTAAGTAAGGGACTGGATTTTAATATCGGTAATGAAAAAATTAATATCGTGGATACGCTCACTAACCTAGAATCGCAGATTAGGTTTATCCCTGATAACCAAGAACGGTCTACTATAAGAAAAAGGGTAGGGCGCATTACTAATACTCTCATATTTAGAAAACATTTAATATCACTGCTCCCATCTCCATCTGCCGACTGTGAAACAACATCAATGGATATTCGAATCGCAGAAAGAGCCGTTCAATTTATGATGACTTGCGGAGTTTGATGACATTCGTGTTACGGCAGCTGTCCGGGATAACGTTGAGGATGTCAGCTGGGAACCTGAACCTGTTTTTGTTTTTATTAATTTTGTTAATCAGTGTAAAATATAAAATTTACAAAATAAAGTATTTATGTAAATTGTCAGTTAAGTTATTAATGAAATTACAGTTACAGTGATGCTTTTCTATTGGCTTTATTTCTTTATAATTCAGTATGTTTTGATTTTAATTCGTATTTCCGGTTAAGGAGATTTAAATAAGTTTATTGGTTTTATTTGGCTACGCACAAAGGCGCCATCTATTATCAAATTTCTGTAACTGCCCTGTCTTGCCTGTCTTGTGCTGCCACCTATCAATCAGTTTTTGAGTTAGGGTTGGATGAGCCTATTTTCCATTGAAAGTGCCTTAAATTTAGGTTTTTGGGTTCACCATTTTGAAATTAGTTGACGGATTCAGTTTATATTGACACACATGGTAGTCATGTAGGCAAGTAACATAAATGCGTTGGAATTTTTATTCTATCTCAATCAGTTAAAAAGTTATAACAAATTAAAGTTTTTACGCCCCCATGCGGATATCTCGAAAACTATTAACCGGAGATGAAAATGAATATCAAATTCGAGCTCAGCATTGAAAATCTTTAAAGCGACCCATAAACCAATATCAAATTCAGAGTAACACTTCGCGGACTTTCCTTGTTAGTCATTTTAATTCTTTACAACAATTTCAGTATTTACAGAAAGGGTCGGGTTCAAAATGATTTTAAACTGAAATAAAAGAATTTGTCAAAATGAATCTGTGAGATTTCTACATCATACACTTACATCATATACTTATTGAAACTCTGTTGTCCGGTTTAGTAAAATATTGATAATATGAATATTTCAAAGTTTACAATTTTATATAAGTTTAGTTCTAATTTAACAGAATGAGGTAAATGAGGACTGAATAATCATTATCAT
>JAFIDM010120928.1:0-20981 GCA_023159025.1 Thereuonema tuberculata | reverse complement strand
AAAAACGAAATACCAACCATATCTAAAGTTGAATTTATCTAAATAATAATTATATTTTTGACTCATAACGCCGAAAGGCATTTAAAACTCACCTTTGTATAATCTAAATACTGCGCTAACTTGTGAATGAAGCTTCTACGGCAAAAATGGTTTTGAGTTTCAAAATCAGCGTAAAAAACTGAGTAAGTATGCCAAATTTCATTAAAATTGGTGCGGTGGTAACTTAATTATATCGAGTTACAGACAGACAGACGAAATTAGCCAATTATATAAGTTGATGATATTTTGAGTCATTCTATAAACTAAAAAACCAAAACAAAACGAAGTGGATTTGAATTAAGCAGTACTGAAAGGGTACACAGACAGCAACGTTGACAACGATTAAGTGAATGATCGTTGCCCTATCCTTTGAAAAGCGACAGAAATATTTTCCAAATACAGTGAATATTTAGGCCACCGGTTAATCTGGGCAACCGTTAATTTAGGACAAAGCTCAATAGCCCTAGTTTTCTTCGCTTAATTGGGATTTCACGCCGTTTATTTGGGACAGGTGACTAGATGGCACTTGTATTATCTTTCATACTGAGCCAATGTTGAATCATCAAATGTAGACTACTGTACTTCTACAGTGTTGTGAGTTTTGAAGATTGTTTTTCTTTTATATTTTTCAAATTTTTGAACCTCAACAAAACGCCACGTAAAGACCTGTTCCTAGCCGAAAAAACTACACAAATGGACAAAGTAAAAGACCATCCGTCCCATATCAGTCGTCGTCGTTTGTCGGAGATAACACTGGTCAACATCGTTTTTGTCTCAAGAAAACTAATAGGTGTCCTTCAGATATGTAATTAGAATCATGAATAGTTTTTCTGTGGCAATGACTTTTTAGTATGAGATTTTTTGTTTTTCGTCATCTTTTCTACTTTATTAGGTGAAAGTTCTCTAGTTATTTTAAGTATTATGTGGATGTTAAATACTAAAAAAAAAAAATATTCATGCCGGATAGAGTAGAGACGTTACTGTGCAGGTTCATTCATGTTCGACATGTAGGGACATGCTTAGTGCAGCACTGTTCCATCAGTAACAGCCAGTAGTGAGTTGGATGTGAATGTGATAACGCGGCTTTTTAAGTGCTTTTTTTTTTTTACTGTGGATGCTACATTTAGAAGTTTTACAGTGCTATAGTTAGACTTCCAATGGCCTATGCCAAGAAAGTGTTTAAACCACCCTGACAGTTTCTGTTACCTGTGCTAATATTTAAGTCTTACAGGCGTAACTTTACTTCACTAATACTTCACTTCACTAATAAAAAATCTTTTGAACTTTATTTTGAGTTTGAAGTGGAGGACCAAGAATGGGCATGGGCCCCGCACATTTGCTATGTATCGTGGTACTACGCTTCTTACTGCATGGAGAAATGGTTCGCGCCACATGCCATTTACTATCTCTATGGTTTCGAGAAATCCAAAAGACCAGTCCTCTGATTGTTATTTCTGCTTCACATTATAGGTATTACATATAAAGCAAAGCATACAGTGATTTATCCTAATTTTGTAATGAGGTTTTGTTATAATTATTTATGTTTATTTATTTAAATAATTATGCTTGTTTACAATCTCTTAAATTATACAGTATATGTTTTGTAATTTGTGAAGTAAAATATGCAAATTAGGCTGGTGGCGAACTCCGATATTAAGGACTGCTACAAGTCGAGATAGGGGGAGTTCGACAGAAGACACGAGAGAGAACGGACCGGTTGGAAAGGAAGCATTAGTCGCAGATGAAGCGTTGGTCGCCGATAAAGAAATGAAGAACGCGTTTGTCGTGAGAAGCCACCGTAGTTCTACTCTGTTCGTGTGTCGTCGAAGAAAGAAGAATCTGCCAGCGAATCAAGCAAGAAGAAAGAAAAGAATAAGTATCAAGCAAGAGTCAACCGAACCAAAGAATAAGTGAGATAAATTTGACTTTAATAATATTTTGTGTAAAGACAGAACTTTAAGTATCAAGCCGATACTCTGTGTAAATTTAGTAGCATAAACTGTGTATTAATTTAAAATAGAACTTATTAAAGAACATTTAATTTAAGCCACCAGATCCACCCATTTTATTACAATTTAAATGGTTTGTTGCGGTGATCCAACATTTGAAGCAAGCTCTCGCCTGAACCACATTTATTAATTCAAGAAGATCTTAACGATCTTGTACGAAATTTGAACTTATCTTAAAAACAGTCTGAACTTATAAGTTCTGGATAGAAAGATGGAATCTTCTACACAAAAATACCAAAATATGCTATTTTATGTAACCGTGACTCTGAATTTAAACATGATTTCTCTAAAGAAAACGGTCTAGTATTTTGTAAAGATGTTTGTTCCTTGGTCATGAACATCAGCGACGGAGTGGAGTTTGTTCATTAATTCCTCTAAAGTTAGTTTGAAAGCTGTGTTTCTGCACAATGGTAATAAAAATCCCTCAGTACCGGTGGGCCACGCTGCTAACATGAAAGAGATTATAAGAAAATATGAAATTATCATTGGAAAAGCTCCAGTTCGAAAAATATGATTGGAGTATCTGTTGTGATTTGAAGGTTATTGCACTTTTACTCGGTTTGCAACTTGTTTACGCAAAGCACTGTTGTTTTTGTGTGAATGAAACAGTAGAGATAAAAAGAATCACTACATTAGTAATGGCCCAAACATGAATTACTCGTTCCTGGACAGAAAAATGTATTAAATATCCCATTAGTCAATCCTGAAAAAGTGTATTTACCTCTGTTACATACCAAACTAGGTAGCATGAAACATTTTGTCAAAGTAATGGACAAAAATAGCACTGGGTTCACGTTTTTGAAACATAAATTTCCCAAAATTAGTGATGCAAAAATTAAAGATAAGTTCACTAATGCACGATGATAAGTTTTAGAAACACCTAATCAAGTGAAAAAAGCAGCCTGGCAATCATTCAAAAATGTTACTCAGAATTTTTTGGGAAATCGAAAGGCAGAGAACTATTGTGATACTGTATAGTGAGTGATCTTCTGAAATCATATAAAGTTATGGGATATAACATGTCTTGAAAATACATTTCTTGGAATCCCACAGACTTCTTTCCAGAAAATCTCGGGAAAATCAGTGATGAGCACGGAGAACGCTTTCACCAGGAGATTTCTACAATTAAGGTATCAAGACAAATGGAGTCACAGTATGCTGGATGATTATTGTTGGGCTATCAAGAGAGATGCTCCGCCAACGAAATACTGCAGAAAATTAACATTTCATGCTTTCTAGATAAGGCAGAATGTTTATGTATTCGGTTCTTTAGTACTATGTAAGTATTAAATTTCCTACAATTGTAAACACCCGTCTCTTAAAAACCTTGCCTGATGAAAAAAATCATATTTGAAGACAGGTTAAAAGTACTTTCAGATTCACCTACTTTTGTTCTTGAAACAAAATAAAAAATTTTATTTTTATAATTGGAGTGCCGAAATCTGTATTTGCCATCTGATATACCAACAGGATAAAATGTGAGAAATGGAAAACAGGGAAAAACATCAAGGTAAGGGTCCCAATGTTCAGGATGCTCTGAATCAGTAGTTTTCATTGTAAGTAGACGGGGAGTGTCCGTCAATGGTCCACTGTTGAAAACGAAAATATTTAAATAAACATTTCGTTGGCCATTTAAACTATAGTTTGTCTTTTTTTTTTGTATCATTTTAACTATAAATGTATTTACTTACATGACACTTCGTATAATTGACGCAGTCGCTTAATCGGGTCAAAGTACACTTGTCCCGATGTGTCCCAAATAACCGAAATCAATTCTATTATCATTTTATATTTATAATGAGAAAGCTTAAGATACTAATACAGAAATTTGAGTGCTTTGAATTTAAACATTAAGTACCTTCAAACAGTAGTTATATGGAAAGATAAAAGATTCTAGCAATTGCATTTTCTGAAATTCAGAACATTTAAAATTAATGTTTTACAAATTCGTGAATATCACAATAATTTTCAGTTTTTATTTTAACATATATTATTTTGTAAATATGAAAAATGTGAATGTAAGTTACATTTACATTACTGAATGAGCCAGTTTTTTATTTTAGTTTTTTTAAAATAAAACCCTGTATACTCCCCATGAATAATTCGTTAATTGGATATCATTAATGGATTTGGAAGATTGTCCACCATGTATAGGTTTTAGGATATTAAAAAAAAAAAAAAAGGGTAAAAAAAAAAAAAAAAACTCTTCTCAGAATAAAGCCAACTTGAACGGAAAAACACTGCAAAGTACAAGGGATTCACTGCAAGTCATGAGCAACATTTTTTTTTTTTAATCACAAAATATTAATTATGAAAAAGTTGGAACATTGCCTTAATCTATAGACAGCGCCATGAGCGAGTCGTGAAGACATTAGCTTCCATCACGTGACCACAGACCGCTACAAAATGGCTGCAAGTGATATTTCCTTTCGCCAGCGTTCTGCGATGGAATTTCTCGTTAAAGAGGGAATATCGACTGCCGACATTCATGACACTTCCGCGTGCATATGGAGATATGTGCATGGGAGACAGGAGTGTCGGACGATGGGTAAAACATTTTAAAAATGGCAACCCTATCATCGAATGTAAGTCTAGCGGTCGTCCGCGTACTGCCTCTTTGTCAGCGTTATAAAAATGAAGATGTCTTTTTGACAAGTATTATGACGGGTGATGAAAGCTGGTTCCACCATTATGCATCCGAAACAAAACGGCAGAGTATGGAATGGCACCACCTCAATTCCCCAATAAAAAAGAAAGCAAAGACTCATCAGTTGGAAAAGTTACAGGCTGTGTTTTCTGGGATGCCAACGGCGTGAATTTCTTGAATCTGGGCAGACCATTAATGCTACTCGGTACGTCATGACACTTCATAAGCTCCGTCGTCGTACATTCCGAGATAAACGTCCTGGGAAGATCATCCTGCAGCACGACAACGCAAGGACCTACACTGCTCATTCCGCCATGGAGGAAATTTGGAAAATGGGGTGGGAAGTTCTTCCGCATCCTGCCTACAGCTACGACTTAGCACCATCCGATTATCATATTTTTAGTGCTGCGAAGGAAGGCATGCGAGGCCGACGCTACGAAACGATGGAGGACATCACGAAAGCACTGTGTTACTTTTTCGCAGTACTGGATCGCAGTACTGGATTCTACTGTAAGTGAATTTTCAAGCTACCACAACGGTGGAAAAAATATATCCCCAAAAATGGAGACTCTATGGAAAAAATAATATTTGATAAATAATGTGATGCATTTGTTTTTCGAAAAATAAATTAATCTGATTTTTAAAAATACAGAACAGCTTTATTCCGTATTCCTACAGCTTTATTTTACAAAAGCAGTACTTTTTTTTATTTAACCTACCAATTGCCATTTCATCTATTCTGAAATAAGCGGAGGCACCTCTGCTACCTTAATACTCTACGTAAATCGACCAGGGTAATTACAGCTCTAAATAGGACTAGATGCATTATGTATTTAAATTATGAATCGTAACAATAACTAACGTATTTTTCAACTTTAAAGTTTATATCAGAGAAAGTGTATTTGTAATATCTTGGAACTTCCTTAACAATTACTTTTATGATACAGTAATTTTTTTTTTCTAAAACATCACTTCACTAAATATATTTAACTCAAGCAATTCAATAACTGATTTGTGTTAGAAAATTTTCTAACTTCAATCACTTGAGTGAATTGCGCGAGATCAATAAGTTAGAAATTGATAAAGCGGTTATTTAATCTTAACGAAGACTGCTGCTCTTCCTTCCCCGTCTTGAAATAAAGCTCTGATAAGCTGCTTAACTTCATTTGCACTAAATTCGTGGGCTAAAGGTCCTTTGCCATTACTCCATCGCTCCACAATATCTTTCATACTCGCTCCAAGAATTAAAATTAATTCTCGAAATTTTATCCATTTCGGGACGAAAGAATGAATCTCTGCTTCTGATGTACTGCTGTGATTGTCAGTCTAGCAAAATAGAAATAAGAATATTAAACTTCAAGAAATTAGATACTAAATACGATTATTATGATTATATAAAAAACTGCTTTTTATTATGAGAGATTTTATTATGATGACGAGAGTTTTAAAGAACGGGTCAATGAGGAAAGATGACGTTATCTCACATCAAATTGTTTGAGGAGAATGTAATGGTGATTCATGGAGTGCATGTGGATTTTCAGTGGCTCATATTCGACAATTATGGGTGTTGGCATTCCAATGAAGGAAGAAATGAGCCTCATGGAACCATAGACTGTGCCCAGGCCAATTGTCATGAATAGCACATTTCCCTATCAGCGCCAATAGGATCGCAGCATGAGCATCGTAATCGAGTGGTTACAGTTTATGAACACCATGGATTGTATAAGGGTACATGAGGACCGTTTTCCTCAAAACACTATGCAAAGTTGAGTTAGTGATAACTCACGTCCATCGCAGTGGCGTAGTGAGCATAACTGGCACCCGGGGCACAATGCCTTTTTGGCGCCCCCCCCCCTCCGAAATCCCGAAAAACAAACATGGTCTTCGGGACCATTTGGCGCCCCTCTTCGAGGGGCGCCCGAAGCATGATAGATCCCCTTTCCCCCTCGCTACGCCCATGGTCCATCGCTACCTACGCTGCATCGTTTCTCATGCGCAGTTTTGCTTGTAACTGCAATCGCAATTGGGGGCCCAGGGCGAGAGTTCCTGGCCGTACCCCCCCTCCCCAATTATTAAGCACTCCTCAAATTGTGCCTCTACTATCGGTACCACAAAACTAAGTTATAATCATATATCCATAAAAACAAGATCCAAGACTTTCAATTTCAAATCTCAGTTTGATAACATCATTCGTTGGTTTTCTTATTTATTATAATCAAGGTTATATATGTTTGTTTTTTTTTTCTTAAGCTGTATCTACCATTACTGAAAGTAATAAGTTTAACCAGTACAAATATGTAAATATATTCCTATATTTAGAATACCGGTAAGTAAAATGATTCTTACATTAAATAAAGTAGGAGCTTTGAATATAAGCATTCGAAATAAAACCTTAAGTTGCACTGCACAATCAGATGGAATGTCTTGTTGCATTGTTATCTTTGCTATTATCTCTTCTAATAATGAATTCAACAGTCTACCGATAGCCTTAAAATAAATATTAGCTGGTAGAACACTTTGCCAGTCACGTTGTAATGACGATAACTGATTTAGTAATTTTTTCAAGGCACGTTCGAGATTCTCCATGAAGTTGGTCTCATCAGCCATTTTCTGAAAGCCTAAAATAAAAAAAAGGCAAACTGATATTAGTAAATTTGCTGCATTATCTAGGAAATTAAATATTGCCATTAAGAATTAGAAGAGAAAAAAAAAGGACAATATTTGAGACTACTAGTGTTTAAAAGAAAAACAAACAGTACTAAAAAACTACTTTTTAAAAATTTTTCTCAACTCAATACAGAATATAAAGAACAAAAAACAAATCTAAGTTAAAAAGCAAAAAGCAAACAAAGCAGAGATTAAATAAAAATTATTTAAACAAGTCTATTATCCAATCAAGGTGATTGGATTCCATTCAGGAATATTACAAAGGGAAAATCAGAAATAGATTAATGACAATTCAGCAAAATAATGCTTCAAAGGAAGATAAAAAAGCTGCAATTAAACACCAAATTATTAATTTTTTAAAATATTAAATCAAATTTATTTCCTTTGCAGTAGTAAAATTCTTTTTCCTAAAAGCATTATGAAGCTTGTTTAACTTGCAGAACAAAATTTGATGTTATGTTCTCATTTTAATAACTTACATAAATTAGAAATAAGTAACTTCATTAACCAACAGAAAATGTCCATTCTTACCTCCTATTTCTTCTAAGATACCAATAAGTATTTTTTTCTGAATTCGCATCTGTGAGAGGAAGACTTCAGTGCGTAATTTCTGAAACCTTGGGATCAAATGTCGTAAAATTATCTTCCAAAGGTTTAGGTAGTGCAAAACGAAAATAATGTCCCATAGTTGAAAGATGATGAGCAATGTACATGCAGTTGTTATGATGAAGTGCTGGCAAAAGAAATCAGTCTATTTATAAGATAATTGCTGTAAATCTACAATTTTGATTAAATCTAAATCTTAATAACCTAAAGTTATTAGGTTAATGATTTCCCCAAACTTATGTTTTAAGATATAAAAGAATGAGGTTTGAAAAATTAAAATTTTTTTTGATGTGTAGTCGCTCATTAGGTTGGTATATTGTTTATTCAGGATTTAATATGTATTTAGATGATTAACAGTATTATGCCTTAACTGCCTTAAATTCGTAGAAATTTTTATAAAATTTAAGAACACCGTTCCACTGTTTTATTTTTTTATAAAAAAAAACAATCAAACAAACAAACAAAGAAAAAAATAGGAAAGGTGGAAGTCAGTGTGGACGATTTGAAAGTTCAAATCGTTCTTTAAGGTTCTTTAAGTTAAAAATACAAATAAAAATCTAAAAATTTAAAATACGACAGTTTAAATATGAATGAATCATATTCTCCTATTCTTGATTTTTATATGATAACTGAATTAATTACGTTTAAGCTCAAATTAGGCTAATTTTTTAAAAGAATTTGCATTCTATTTAATTATAGCTTAAAAAAGTTCCCATTTCTGATCCTATGAATAAATAAAGTAATAATCTATTCCCTGATTTCCATTAATAAAAACCTTTACCGTAATTTGATAGTTTTCATCTATGGTTTTTATTTTGTTAAAATTCAACTATTGGGAAAGTAAAGGAAATTTTGAATTAAGGGAATAGTTTATAACTTTATTTATTCATAGAATCAGAAATGGTATCTTTTTTAACCTAAAATAATTTAATAAAATGCAAATTCTTGCAAAAATTAACCTGTTTTGAGCTTAAATGTAATTAATTCAGATATCCTATAAAAATCAAGAATAACATAGTATGATTCATTCATATTTAAACTGTAATATTTCAAATTTTCAGTTTTTTACTTGTATTTTTAACACTTACAGAACGATTTGAACTTAAAGACTTCCAAATCGTCCAAACTGACTTCCGCCTCTCCTTAAGAACACGGTAATACTGAATTTTTGTCAAGACCCAGATAAGGTAATTTTTATAATTATTCAATATAAACATCCTGGACGGGTCATGCATGGTACAGCATCTTAAGTCTACCCTTCTATCCTTGTTTGCATGGTACTGATTACGATCTACTGGTTTTTTTTTATTCACTGTTCAAATTGCAATCCTTCGTGGCGAGTTGCCCCATTCCCAGGACACACACACATACTCATAGACTGTTATTCTTATTTTCTTGGAAAAATAGGCTAAAAACTGAATGCTATCTTACATCTGCATATTAACATTCCTTCCATTTGTTTAGTAACTTACAAATGGATATTTCATCAGTCATACAAAATTTGAGATGGACTATTCATAAATATAAGCTTTAAATTCTACTTACCTGTCTGCTTAGGAAACTTTTCCAGATTTTCATTATGAAAGACGGGAACTACATCACAATATAATTCAAATAATTTTCTGACTGAATAGAACATGCGAACAGAACACGAGGTGTCCTTTATCGCTGCAAGCAGAATTTCGTAAGCCATGGTGACAAGCTCAATAGTGAAATCACTGAAATATCAAAACATTAACGTTTTATAATACGAATGGAATAATATTTAAAAACCTCAAATTTAACAAAATAATCTATAACATAATTGCGCTAGATTACTGATGAAAATCAAATAATTTTATTTTCTGAAACCCTAAGATCTTCATTACAGTCTATGTAAATGATTACGGGAAAACCGCCTAAGAGTACGCACTGCCCAAGAGTACGAATAGCTCTTCACATCTCTCTCACTAGGTGAGAGAAGCTATTAAGCACAGGGATTGTGATGCACGAGTTGGTCATACCGTAGGAAAGCGCCAGTTGTGTTTGCTTCACAGAGAAGAGAGATAAGTTAATTTTTTTATTAGGCAACCATTTTGTTATAATGTTTTGCACAAATACATTAACGATTTTGCACACTTATATTGTCGAATCATGAGACTTTGCCATTGATATAATATCCGTATAAGTCTCTAATTCTTTCTGAGGGATAAAAATATTTAATTTCTTACCGAATTTTGATCCTGTGAGAGTCACAATGAAAAATGGCGAAACGTCCTAAAAGTAAGCAAGTTGCTCTCCAGTGCATACTCTTGACACAGTGCTAATGAACTTATATTTACGATCAATTTTTTTCGTTGCATCGGATATAGAACAAAATATCGGCATCATTGAAGATGAAGATGCAGATGACCTGGAGAATTCTCAAAATCTCACGGGAAAAGACCTTTTTCCAAGTCCAAAAGGGTACAGGGGCAAAAAGAAAGGAAATCGATCTAAAGCATCAGCAGTAATGATGTCGACTCCGTTCAAGAAGACTCTAGAAGATCGTGCGAATGGGGTTAATAAAAGACCAAATTTTAGGCAGATTGTGGAAATTAAATTTAACAAGGGATAAGATGAACTGAAGGACTTTGATGGTGAAGATGATGATGATCCAACCTGCATTTACTGTAACAGCCTGTATTCCACTTCAAAGTATCGCGAAGATTGGATACGTACTCTTCGGCGGACTTCCCCTATCCGTCAGGGTTTTGAATGATCTAGCCTACATTAAATCTCTTATCCAACACGATTTCCAATTTCTAATCCTACCTACTGTATATCTTACGATTTTCTTTTCTTACTTCTTATTTAGATTTCTTTGGATAGATAGATGGCATAGTGATCTAAGTATTGTGATATCTTTATGTCTGCTCTATGTTCCCTTTCAACTTGTTCCTTCTCAAAATTTTTGTTAGAAGGACAGACATTTCGATATATCATCATATTTTCAAAATAAATTTGACAAATCTCCAGTACAGCAACGATGTACAACAAGAAGAGAAGAATAATTTAAGAAATAGAAAATAAAAAAATAAATAAAGATAGGAAAATAATTGCTTCCTTCTTTGCATGTTATTTTATGTCCTTTCCATTAGTTTCACAAATTTGATCTTATTATTCTCAAAACGAATAAACTAAACTTATTGTCACATATTTAAAAAATTTCCCAGTTAATCATGTTATAGTTTCTTAGAAAAAAATCTAAAAAATCATACTTATACACAGGACAGTTAGCGAGTCAAAACTGTCTTATGTTTTTTTTTTTACTTTTTTCTATTTTAACACATTCTTACTTGGAAAATTTTTTAAATGTGAGACAATAATTTTGGCTAAACCGGAAAATCAGTCTTCGTAAGGATACATCCGCGCAGGGATATATGATGTTGCATACTGTTATCTCAAGTCGCACTTAGCCAGATAAGGGTTAGTTTCTCTAGTAAAAGATCATGCAAAACCAATTTTTAAATAAGCCTACCTGCAAATCTAATTCTACTTTTCACTAGTGAATTGAAAAACTAAAATTCATATCTTAAAAGTAATGCCAAGGCGGACATCTTGTCAAAATTCGACCTTAGTCAAAACAGCCTGGTACCGTAATCTCCAGTTTCACCATAATATGTTCATTTTGATAAAAAAAAAGTAAAATCACCTTACATTAAAGTAATGTAGGCTATTGATCTTATTTTGATATTTTATCTCCAAGTTGTCATTTCCTATATTTAATTGCTTTTTAAGTAATCTACTTTGTTTCTTACTCAATATAGATCTGCTATATTTGATAATGGTTTATTAAATAAAAGACATGTTTTCTGTATTTTCAATTTAATAGAAACTAAACTGAGTATTTCAGCATTCTAGTTTCGTTTCTAATTAATTAATTATTCTACATAGATAATTAATGTTTATTCTGAGTAAAGGAATTAAAAATCAACATTTTAGACAATCATAGATTGCTGGTCTAACCTTATTTTGCAAGCCGACAGCTTAATGCTACTGGATTCAATGTCCGCTGGTGGACTTCCATTAATTAATTTTACTGCTTCAATGGGATTAGGATCGAACGAATCCTGAAAATCATGAGCCACCTGTAAATCCTTCATCATCAAATTTCTTGCTCTCTCAAGCAAACCGTGACACTTATCAGCAAATAAAACAGTCACATTCTCTACATAAGTTACAAGAGAGCTCTCTTCCTCTGAGAAAAATTTATACTCAACTAAGGTTTTCTGAAAATCTTGTGTCTTTATAATAATTTAATTAAACTTCTCAAGATCTTTTTCATGGGAAGGTACAGCCTTGGAGAGACACTGCCTGATAATTGAATCGCAGAAACTCTTACTCATTAACTCTCCCCATTTCCTCATTAGTTTAACTTCGGAATCGTCTTCTGTTATTATTAGTTGCATAACAGTTTTGTTTAAGAAGTCAAATATTGTTGCTAAATTACAGAAGACTTCATCTGGAGATGGTGTTTTCCTTTCATTGGTAAATACGACGACTTCCAAAATTACAGTTTTCGTTTCCAAACGTTGTTTCACTTCTCCACGATATTTTAGCAATGGAATGCAAATATGATCCATAAATGATTTTGCAAAAACATTTAATTTACCTTTTAAGTATTTAAGATTTTCCTTTACTTTGAGAAGATTTCCAAATTCATCTATTTTGTCTGGATCAGGAATACTAACTCTCAGTTGTACAGTGTTCATCTGTTCTTTGTTTGTTTGAAAGGAAAACACTAAATTCTCATTCCAAAATTCACCGACATCATATTCTAACTTCTCTTTTCGAATAACGTACTCGTATTTCAATATTTGCAAGATCTTCATGAAACTTCGACAGGAAGGTTTCAATTCGGACATTAGAATATTGATTTCTTCTAAAATCAATGTCGAAGAATAATAATCTTTCTTTCCAAGCTGTTGTGATGTTAATTCCAATTTTTCATGCACATTCAGTATTTTTTCTATCATTTCCAGAACCAGTTTTAATTTCGGCAGCTCTTCGGAAAATTCTTGAATTTCCGACTTTGGTAAATGTGGCTTTGTCGGGATCTAAAATATGAAAGAAAAAAAAGAAAAATGAATTGAATTTTGGATTCAAGGATAAAGAATTTTAAAAAAAATCTTGGCTTAAAGGAAGTCCACCATTAAATGAATGCCTAACACTACAAAGAAAAAATCAGAATTACAACCATACCCTTCAAATATCGAGGCTTCTCTTAACTGACCTTTTTCAATTATAACCATGTTCCATACAATCTACCATATGACTTTTCACTAATCATCGGTGCTGTATTCTGTAAACCTGGCTGATAACAAGGTATACCTACAGTACTCTTTTAATTTTGCATCAGGTTACCCAGCATCATTACTTACAATGCAAGAAAAAAAAATTAAAATTTGTTAAGCAGATTTAAATAAGGAGATCTATTTATTACATGTTAATTGACACTGTTAGTATTTGAAAATTTCTCTAGCAAACTACAAATTCGACTAAATTTTCTTAACTTTAAATTACACATTTGTTGCAGCAATTTGGGGAATAGCTTGATTCAATTCAGTTTATTTTCTGTTCGACTTTTCTTTTAATGTCAATTATTCTACCGTAACATTTTAAACTTTATTGATTATGACAATTAATGTATTTTATTAAGCTTACACAAATACATACAGGGCCGGTCCAAGCGAACGTGAGGCCCAATTGGAATCCTTTTCACAAGTGGAATAGTGGTAAATAACAAATAGTGGTAAATAAAACTTAATTCGAGAGGGATTGGGGGAGGTAAAAACGCGCATTTTCATTAGAAAGAATTACAAAAGGTGATCGAGTTTGGTTGGAATTCCTCTTGTAATCGTACCTGCAAAGTTTAAACAATTTCATGTAAAGTACGTTAATTAATGTGTATTTATTGCTTAATCATAATTCAGGCATCTCAAATTCGGGCCTCGTATGGAAATTTGTGACACCCTTCCTTTATTTTCTAGTTCTTATTGTATGTTCCCTTTCTTTAGAAGTTCAGGAAATGAGGACAAATCAAAAATGTAAAAACGATGGAAAAAACTGCATTCAGAAAAGGATCTAAACAAAGCATAATACAGTCGGACCTCGATATAAGGTCATCCCGCATATAAGATCACTTTTCAAAAGTCCGGCTCATTGAATAGGAATTCTATGATATGGATTTTCGGATATATGGTCAGGTCTTCAATACCGTAATCGTATATAAGGTCACTTTTGTCTGTGATTTCAGAAATTTTTCACGTGTTTATGTTAGATGCAATTTTTTAAAATCATAAAAGTTGGAGCTTGGTTTCAAACACATGCATTTCCAACACATGCTTGCTTTCGACATGCTGATTTTCAATTTTCTACAAATTACTAAAATCTTTTATTTCCCTGTCTGTCTGTCTGACTTTCTGTCTGGCGCAATTTTCTGTGAGAATGGAAAATAGAAATAATTTTTACAATGAAACATTCGCGACAGGAATCGAACCAGCAACCTTCTGATTCGAAGTCAGATGTCTTATCCATTAGGCCATAGGGACTACAACTCTCTTTATATTGTTTTTTGACTTATATCGCCTTTCCTTTCCTTCATCAATAAGGAATGTATTCAACCTTTCTTTTTTTTTGGATCTCAAGATTGTTTATTTCTTTCCCATCCGTCAGTTTATTTGAAATTCGAAACTGACAATTAGAACTATAATTGCCGAAACGTTGCAATATTTTAAATATTCTTACTTAACCAAATTCTATGTGATATTGAAAAATATGTGCGTGTACACGGCAGGTGTTGGAGTAAAGAAAACAGAGTCAACAAAGAAAGAAGCACTCTTTTTTTGAGGTGGAATACCGAAAAAATCACTATTTGCAGCTCAAAAACCATCAATATTTGTAACTCAAGCGTCACTGAAAAGTGACAATTACTATAAAAATGAGAGTCAAGAATGAAAGAAGCAGTACTTCTATTAGCTAGAATACTGAAAAAACACTATTGTAACTCAGAAACCACTGAAAAGTAGCAATCTAAATTACTGAAATCTTTTATTTCTCTGTCTGTCTGTCTGTCCGTAGGAATTTTCTGTGAGAATGGAAAATAGAAATAATGTTTACAAAGAAACATCCGCGACAGGATAATGATCTCAAAGAAGCCGAAATTATAACAGGAACTGACAAAGGAGATTTTGTTTTCATCCATAAGAGGTCTATGAAACGAAATGATAATCTACTTCTATTCACTTTCACATGAAAGCTATTTCCGATCAGGCTTTCTTACACGATGTTTATCAATAAAGCTCAAGGACAGACTGTAAATAGAATTGCCGTCTATTTGGAGAACGTTGTCTTCACTCATGCACAACTTTATGCCTTTGAGTCACAAGTCATCTGAATTTGGTTATCTTCACTCGAAAGAATAGTCACAATCAATTCGTCGCCAAGAATTTCACAAGCTACGATCTTCATTCATCATCTATATTAACAAACATCCATCTAAACATATCTCCTCCTCAAATATCTATATCAATCAATTTGCACACGGGTAATGGTTGTAATTAAGAAAAGAGATTCAAAAAAGAAAGAAGCCCTATTTCTATAAGATAGAATACTGAAAAATCACTATTTCTAACTTAAAAACCAATGGTCTTTGTAACTCAAAAACCACTGAAATGTATATCTATATTACTAAAAGCTTTTATTTCTCTGTCTGCCTGGTGCAATTGCTGTAATTTGTGAAAATAGAAATAATTTCTACAAATTCACTACGGTAATCGAACATGCAACCATCTGCTCCGAAGTTAGACGTCTTAGCCATTAGACCACGAGGACTACATTCTAATCTCCTTTTAAAAAAAAAAATTATCATAGATATATGATTCACACGCTGGTTCTAAAAGCAGTCGTGGATTGACAGAATATAAACATCAGAAATTAAATTAAAAAAAACTTTTAAAAACTTTTAGTTTTAGTTTAGTTGATGTAATTTGTGTGTGTGTGTTTTTAATAAATAAAAAGTTGTTTTCCGTTACATATGCGGAGGCTTCCGGAGTGAAGCGACGTGTAGCCGACTAGTTACAATAAAAATCATAGTCAAAAATGAAAGAAGCAGTACTTCTATTAGCTAGAATACTGAAAAAACACTATTGTAACTCAGAAACCACTGAAAAGAATCAATCTATATTACTAAAATCTTTTATTTCTCTGTCTGTCTGTATGTCCGTAGCAATTTTCTGTGAGAATGGAAAATAGAAATAATGTTTACAACGAAACATCCGCGACAGGAATCGAACCTGCATCCTTCTGATCCGAAGTCAGACGTCTTATCCATTAGACCATGGGGACTACAACTTTCTTTATATTGCTTTTTGAATTATCTCTTCTTCCCCTTTCCCCATCAATAAGGAATATTCAACCTTTTTTTTTTGAATCTCAAGATTGTTTATTTATTTCCCATCCGTCAGTTTATTTGTAATTCGAAACTGACAATTAGAACTATAATTGTCAAATGTTGCAATATTTTAAGTATTCTTCCTTAACTAAACTCTATATGATATTGAAAAATAAGCGTGTGTACACGGCAGATGTTTGAGTAAAGAAAACAGAGTGAAGAAAGAAAGAAGCGCCCTTTTTATGAGATAGATTACTGAAAAACACTATTTGTAACTCAAATACTTGGAATCATGTCAAAGTTAAGAACTTACCAAAGAACGAGATTGTCGATAACATCAATCGAGTGATAAGTCAAAGAATACAAGGTGAGACTAGAGAGTATTTAAGTGAGAATAAAATTGATACTTCTGATAATCCACAACACGAACATCTCTATCTGCCTGAATATCTGAACTCATTGAATCTCAGCGGTATTCCTCAACATCGTTTGTCATTGAAGATTGGATCTCCAATAATGTTGTTGCAAAAAATCAATCCCAAGTTTGGACACTGGAACGGAACTCAACTTAAATGCCGCTCATTCGATAATGATCTCATAGAAGCCGAAATTATAACAGGAACTCACAAAAGAGATTTTGTTTTCATCCATAGGATGTCTATGAAACCAAACGATAATCTACTTCTATTCACTTTCACAAGAAAGCTATTTCCGATTAGGCCTTCTTACACGATGTTTATCAATAAAGCTCAAGGACAGACTCTAAATAAATTGGCATCTATTTGGAGAACGTTGTCTTTACTCACGCACAACTTTGTGCCTTTGAGTCACAAGTCATCTGAATTTGGTTATCTTCACTCGAAAGAATAGTCACAATCAATTCGTCGATAAGAATTTCGTATACAAGCTACGATCTTCATTCATCATCTGTATTAACAAACATCCATCTCAACATATCTCTTCTTCAAATATCTATAGCAATCAATTTGCAGACGGGTAATGGTTGTAATTAAGAAAAGAGATTCAAGAAAGAAAGAAGCACTATTTCTATGAGATAGAATTCTGAAAAATCACTATTTGTAACTTAAAACCAATGGTCTTTGTAACTCAAAAACCACTGAAATGTATATCTATATTACTAAAAGCTTTTACTTCTCCACTTCTCAAGCTTCGATTTCCGAAATTGTTTCGCAAGTTTTAGATTCCAATGCAGTAGAAAGTGAGGATAACGACAGTGATACTAAGAGTGAAGCGCTGACACAAACAGAAGCTCTCAGAGCATTAAATGTCGTAAGACATTTTTTTACGAGCCATGAGGGAGCTGAAGAACATTTTCAGAAACTACAAAACTTAGAAAACATTGTACAAAAGATGAAACCAAAATCGCAACAGTCCTATATTATGGATTATTTTAAGTAAGGTCAGTTGTACATCAATACTTTGCTTCAGCATACTAGTACTATTTGTATACAACTTTATTTCATAATTAAAATTTTTAAAAAATAATTTTTCTGATTCCATTAATTTTAATTGGTTCAACTAAATTAAAAAATTATAACCTAATAAATTGATATTTTTGGACATATTAAATTTTACAAAGAATTATAATGTATTTATATAATGCTTATTTATTGACAAATGCGTATAAATCGGTTATAAGGTCATCCCGCTTATAAGGTCACTTTCGCGAGGTCCCAAGGGGTGACCTTATATCGAGGTCTCACTGTACTTCGTTTTATCGTTATTGGATTGTCGTTATTAACTCAATATTTTTATAAACATCATATAGCTAATATATGATTCGTTGCTTTGTTTTCTCTATTTGTTGACCTTTTTAAGCCTAATAATCTTAAGATTTCACTATCTCATTTTAAACAACAGGGTGACTGAATTTTAATTCATTAAAAACAAAAAGGACTAAAATAACTTACTACCTTTTCAATCGTATCTCTCCAAGATTGGACTTCAGTTGAGAAGTTCTTTACTTTAATCTGTAATTCCCCAATCTCGTTGAAACTTGGGATAAACTTAACATAGCGAGATTCAACTGTCTCTTGAACTTCTATAACCAAATTTTCTAAATTTTTTAAAGTTTTTTTTATCTTTGGTAGCAAGATCGTGTTTCTCACCCATTCCTAATTTAATGAGTTAAAAGATACCAATTACAAGATATTAAAAAAGATTTCCTGAATAAACTTAAAGCTACTTTCCAAATTGTTAAAATTTTTATTATTATTATTTAAAATCGTCCAAAAATCTAAATGGGTATATAAACTGCAAAACAGGTTGACTTCCAGTACGCTATTCCCATAGGAACGTTAGGCGAATTGGACGTTATGCTCATATTATATATAAACAACCCTGTATACCGTATTGTCTAAATAGCCGAAAATACACTAAATATACTAACATCACCAACACAGAACAGATAGTAAACAATACAAGTCTTTTTTTCTTTTTAATAAATAGAGAAGTACACAAATATAACAATAAAAAGTACAGTAAGTACATAAATCCGTAACATGCGAGGGTCGTTTAATAAGTAATGCAACACATTTTTTTCTCATTTTTTGTTTTTTTTGTTTTATTACAGTTTTAAATATATCACCTTGTTCCTCAATTCTTTAGCTATAAAAAACTATTTTTCAACATAATCTCCGTTCATGCCTTACGCCTCCGAGATGTCAGAGCTTGCATGGCTTTTCGGTACTACTCTACTGGTCTGGGCCTCAGCCAACTTCTTACTATGTCAAGAACTTCATGATCGTTGCCATATCGCTTCCCGCAGATTGCATCCTTTAGAGATAGGTAGAAGTCCGAAGGTGCGACATCAGAGCCGTAGGGTGGATGAGGGAGAACAGTCCAGTGAAGTTTTGTGATCTCCTCGCGGATATACGGAGTTCAGTGTGGTCTGGCGTTGTCGGGAGCAGGAGAAGTTTGTTCAAGTCTTTGTGGTCACTAACAAGCTGGAATCTTCCCTCAGTTTCTGTAGTCTTCACATAGGTTTCTGAGTCCATCGTTGCACGTTGCAACAGTTCAGGAGTCACTGCTGTACGAGGCCGGCCAGAGAGCAGATGAGACCAGCTTCCCTTTTCCTTCTTCCGACACACGATTCGCCCAAAGACACGCGTTGCTTTTATCAACTGCCTGGTCTCTGTAGATATTTTGTAAGCGCTTGTGAATATTTGTCACGGTCTCCTGTTCCACCAAAAGAAATTCAACAACTGCTGTTTGTTTAGAACGCAACTCATTCAGAGACGCCATCTTGAACGCTATATACAGTGCTGCCGCACAGCGGAGAGTAATGAAACAATTTGAGAAAGTGCGGGAATGTTTTGAATATATTGTACAGAAAATTTCATCAAATATTAGCCGAGAAAAAAAAATGTGTTGCATTACTTATTGAACGACCCTCGAAGATGTTTATTACAGCTTTCAAGTAAATGTAAGCTATGAACTGTATTATAAGTACTACATCATTATCAGACTGGCAGGGCAATCAGTCCAAGTTATATCAGCTTATGTGGCGCTGGAAAATATGTCCACTCCGTCCAGTCAGCCGATCAGCCGTTTTGGACTGTACGGGACCTCGAAAGTACCTCCGGAAGACGTTAAGAATTGTATCTGCTGAATACTATCTGCAAAAATCCTCATATATTTAATACTGAAATACTTCAGTTAGCAAGTTAGGTGCGTTCATTTGGCATGTTTTAATAGCATTAAAATTTCCTTCAGAAGTTGTAAGTTTAAGATGAAGTTTAAGATCGATTAAATTTAGTTGTGCTTTTAAATTTGACACTGTCAATCTAAGACTGTGCTACGTAATTTTTTCAATCTTCCAAATAATTCTGCTATTATATCTAAACGTTTTATTGATATAACAAATAACTTAATGTTTTCTTAGAAATTATTTAACTTTTGACTCCTCGGTAACAGAATTCAGAATCGCGGAATTGGGGCCATTTTATTTTTCAGACTTAGTTTGTAAAGAAGAATCGTTCTCTGGATTCATTAACGGAGTAAAAATAGTTAAATAGTTAAAGCCAATTAATCAAATCAAAGCATCCGCAAATTCAACAGAATTAGAAAATGATTTCGATGCATTTGTCAGCTTTTGATGGTTTTCTTGAGAATCTTATCTTCTTACGCAAATATCTCCACAGCAACTAATACCAAGAAATACAAACCAAATATCATCTCTAATCAGTAAAACTGCAGATCAGGTTTCAATAAGATCCAATCATTGATTCAGAAATTACAGGGATGGGAGAGCAACTTATTTTATTTTTTATGAGACTTGAAGAAAGTAGGTTACAGAAAGAACAAAATAATCCGCAAAATTAAATTAAAATGTCTTTATATGTTAAAACTTAATAATTAACTTATCGCTTTATTTGTTTAAATTCAATGAAGGAACCAACGCTTAAAGAACAAATACAAAATACAGTAAGCGAGCCTATTTTCGAATGCTGCTTGATAAGATGCAAATACCCAAAAGACATAGATAATAAACTTCTACATTTAAGTATATAAATAAAACAGTTGTTTTCGGCGATTCCTATATTATATGTATTTTGGCTCCTTGGGTCCATTTTTTTTT
>JAFIDM010120927.1:12229-23465 GCA_023159025.1 Thereuonema tuberculata | reverse complement strand
TGGACCATAGTACCGTAACTGTGTACTGCTTTCAAAAACATTTGACTGAAGATATATAACGATTTTCCAAAAAATGCTCCTTTAGTAAAAAAAAAATATTTTTTTTATTGTTTACTTAGTTTATTAGGTGTGTTTTTTTTTAAGTGTCTAACTTTTTAGGAGTCTGCGTCAATGTGAGTCGTACTGTGTATTTTTGCTTTTTTCTTTAATTAAAAAAAATATTTCTGATTAAAACACAATGATGAAATTTCATGTGGTTATTACCAGATACTAGAGGAGTATTTTTTGAAAATTTCAGATTTTTTGATTCAGCCCCTATTTGAGATATGCCTATCTGAAAATCGGCAATTTTGGAAAAATTGCGATATTTGAAGGCATGTAAAACCTAAAAGTGGCATTTAAAAGGTAACAAATTTTTTTTAAGTCTTGTTGTCTATTATATTTTTAAGGGGAAAAAACAGTAAAGTTGTGTTTTAATCCTTTAAAAAAGTATTTTTTACGTGCGCAGAAATTATAGTTGATAAAAAACTGCCGTCGCACAAATTAAAAAAAAGAAGGATTCTTTAAAAGGTTAAAAACATTTAAAAGATGTTTAAAAATGGGGGGGAACTACTAGTTTCAACTCCGTTTCTATTGGAGCCTTCATCGGGTAAAGAAAGAGAAAAACCAAAGGTACTTAATAACTTCATGAATCCCATAATGCCTGAGGTGGAACGAGAGCATGCCGGTCATTATTGGAGGGGTTACATTTCAATAGTTAAGGGTAGGTGATGTAGTTGCTATATTTGAATTTTTATTTTATTTTTTTTTCTTTCCTTAAGTTTCCTGTGTAGGCCGTATTCTCGAATGCTATTAACAGATAAACATTCATTATATGTATTAGGCTCGGAGATATCAGGTTCAAAAAGGAGGAAGAGAATCCCAACACAAACAGCATTCCCTTTCTCGACATTTTAATTCAACGTTGTAACACCTCTATACGAACTTCCGTTTTCCGTAAACCCACAACGCTTCCCATCACAACCCATTACAAATCCTATTGCCCCATGTCCTATAAGGTCAATAATCTTAGGATGGCAATCAATCGTGCCTTCAATATTTCCAGCCATCACGATCTTTTCCTGCAGGAACTTTTCAAAATAAGACGCTTATTCCACGCCAACGGTTTTTCCCCGCACCTCTTGAGTAAACAAATCATACGGATTACACGGGACCTTTATCAGAATGATAAAAGCCACACACCCTTGGACAATAATAAAAAATAAGTCTCCATCCCTTTTCACCCGGTGTTATTTCCCGTTTTAACCAAATTACTACAGCCCTACAATACTTCTTTAGCTGCCCCCAGTCGTAATACCCTAGCTAAAATGTGCGGTAATTTTAAGAGTCCTCGGCAACACAATGATCCTTTGGAGGAGAAAGGGGTCATCTACTCCATTCCGTGCTCCAAGGGACACCATTGCCGGTACATCGGAGAGACGAAACAGAGACTGAAACAACGGCTGTATCAGCACGAATATGCCCTCAAAAATAACGACCTTAATTACAACCCGGTATCCCATTCATAAAATACGGGCCACACCATCAACTTTTCGCAAGTTACTATCATCGACCGTGAACAGAATGATCTACGACGACGATTCAAAGAATCTTTTTACATCCTCTCCGAGCCTAATACATATAATGAATGTTTATCTGTTAACAGCATTCGAGAATACGGCCTACACAGGAAACTTAAGGAAAGAAAAAAAAAATAAAATAAAAATTCAAATATAGCAACCACATCACCTACCCTTAACTATTGAAATGAAACCCCTCCAATAATAACCGGCATGCCCTCGTTCCACCTCAGGCATTATGGGATTCACGAAATTATTAAGTACCCTTAGTTTTTCTCTTTCTTCACCCGATGAAGGCTCCAATAGAAACGGATTTGAAACTAGTAGTTTCATTTTTAAACATCTTTTAAATGTTTTTAACCTTTTAAAGAATCCTCCTTTTTATTAATTTGTGCGACGGCAGTTTTTTATCAACTATAATCCTTTCTTGGAAAAAAAAATCCATAAATCTTCAATTTACTGTAATCGAAAACACATTTTTCTAGTTAAATTTTAGGTTATTTCCTTACAACTTAACACATTTTTGGTCATAACATGATTTGGAGATGGTTTCATTTAGAATAAGATGCTTTTTATTTCAAGTTGATAACTTAATAAAAAAAAAAGTTATTTAACTTATCGCTAACCTCAGAAAATGCCAAAAACGGCCTACCGTCATAAACAAAATGGCCGCTAAAAGCCAAAATAACAATAATAAAATTTTATAAAAAATCGTTTTGTACTCCCAGATGTATATATATAAACAGAAAATGTACTATCAAAAATAAAATAAAATATGTCAGCAACACACATTGGTTGATTTCATATCTATTGACCCTATTATCTGTTTCTCTATATGTTTCTTTTTCACTTTTAACCATTTATCTTTTTCTATTTTAAAACTTTCATACTGTAAAATAATACGTTCCAATGTTAATTTTCCTATATTACAAAATTTACATATATTTTGTTCTTTTTTGTTATACATATTTAAATTATTATAATTTCCACATCTTATTTTCAAATATATCTTTTTTTATCCAACATGAGATAATATTTCATTATATTTTTTGTGTAAATATTTTTACACCAAATATTATAAGTGGCCGCTTTTATTTGATGACTCAATTCTTCTTACTCGTTTTCCTCCATTCTTTGTTTTATTTCTCTAAATACCTTTTTATTTCCAAACCTAAAATTTTCCCCCATCCATTCATCTGATAGACCGATACTATTTAAACATTTTGAAATTTCATCTCTCCATTTATTTCTTAACCCATTTACTCTATCATTTTCAATTTGAATCCAACACTCTTTTGGAAACCTGTAATCTTCCATCTCAGAAATCTTTCTAATATAATTTACAGCTTTTTTCAATTGAAGGGTAAACATTTCTTCAAAACCAATTCCCATTCTCAAATTATAATTTGGGGTATTCCAATTTAATCCTAAAAGAATTTTGATATGTTTTGTTTGTACAGTAGAGCCCCGATTATCCGCGAAATTGGGTGCCAAGGGCTCGTAGATAACGTAAATATTAATTTCTCCCAAAAATTTTGTTTGCGGCACTCCTGGATAATCGGGGCTCTACTGTATTTTTAATAATTACCCTCTTTTTTCCCACCCCCAAATTTCTGCCCTATATATCATGGAGCTTTTAGCTAATTTATCAAAGAGCCACAGATGCGTCTTAGGCGAGCCTATTACCGTCAGTTTGATTATTTTACTAGTTTCCACTGCCGCTAATGTACCTTTATTACTTAAATTTTTTATCTGACTTATTGGGCTATTGCACCCATTCATCCAATAGCCTAGATAGTTATACTCATTTACTGTTTCAATTACCTTTCCCTCCCAAAACTATTCTTCATTTTTTGCTTCCCCCCCCCCTTTTAAAAATAACCATTTTTGTTTTTTTGCAAATTAATTTCTAGTTTTAATCCCTTCAAGAATTTTGCCGTAACATTTATCTTCTCCTATAATATTATTTGATATTATTACAATATCATTGGCAATATATCTTATGTTACTTTGCCCCATCTTAACAGCTCCTGTACTTGCCTCCTTCAACTTCTTTTCTAAACCGTCTATATAATATATATAGTAAAAAGTAAATGCTGAGTCGACACTCCTGTCTCAGTCCTTTATTTGACGAAAAACTATATGACAATTCATTTTCTACCCTAACTTGATATTTTGTTTCCTTATTTTGAAAAGATGCATTTTTGCCCATTCAAACATTTCAGTCTTTAATTCAAATTTTTATAGGGGTGGGCGAGTAGTGGTTTTTTGTTTCGAGTCGAGTAGAGTAGTTGAGCCAACTACTCGAGTATCGAGTCGAGTCGAGTCGAGTAGAAGGGGTTAGATGTAAAAGATTTAAGTTTCCAATAGTTTTTATTATAAAATTTAAAACAAACAATGTTCCTTATCTCTAAGATATTGGTTTACAATTATATAGGCCTACAAATATATAACCTCAAAATTATAAAATTTTGACTTAATGTGTTTGTTTACTTTTAATGTTAAAATGTGTAAATAAATTAATGAATTTATCTGAAATGACCATACTTCAAGATACAAATATAGTAACAAATGGGTCAAGTGCAAACAAAATAGTGTCAGGTAAGTATTAAGCAGGTCTAATATAATTCTAATGTTACATTTAGAACTAATCAAGTAAGTAAAGTATCCTAATAAACTACAATTGCAACATGTGAATTATAACACAATAAAAATGGAATTAAACTTTGAAGTTTTCCTTTATAAGAGACGCTAGCGATCCTGGCAGCTGGCTGTTACACTAACTCAGTCTCGCAAGTACAGCGCGATATTTTTAAAAGGAATCAGCTAATACTATGACCACTTGGAGCACTGTTGTGTTCATCGATTTCGTATTTCTGGGGAAAACAAACTGGAATGGATTAAAGTTTGGACTTTGGCTGTGGCAATGTGAATGTGTGATTGAAACAAAATGTATCTTATTTTAGTATCGATTCAGACCCTAGTGCCGTCTTTAGGAACTGTGGGCCCCTAGGGTAAACCTGTGGCGCGGGCTCTACCGGAAAAAATTTTTTTTTTTTAAACTAACCTTCAAAAAATGTATTTTCAGCAATTATTCATTTAAAAACTAAAAAATAAACGTTTAAAGTTTATTATTAAATAATAGAAAATTTACGTGCAACATTTTATAAAATTTGATGAATTCAGGAGAAACTTCCGGCTGGCAGATAGTGGGAGATATTCTTGTCACGCTGGTCAAACACGCAAACACTATATTAAGTTAAACCAAATGCAAATGATCACAACTTTTATACTATTTATTTACTAAAAAAAAACCTGATTTAAAAAATTGAAATAGAATCATTTTTCACCTGGACAGTGGTCGCGGGATCTTTTTGTGGTGTTGACCCATAGGCTGCAGCCTAGGTAGCCTATGCTTAAATCCGGCCCTGTCACACCCACTTCGGTAATATCGTAATCTTTTAGCGATACGCGGAACGATATCAAACTTGTTGTAGAATTTACTGGAATTTTTGTAATGTTAAGAATCGGAACATATTCATTTTTGGCAACGTTAAGAGGAACTTTTTTTTACCGATACTGATACGATAAAGATTACTATGCGTTGTCTGCGAAAACTCGAGTACTCGCCCACCCCTAAAATTTTATAAACATGCAGAATATTTCAATTAAAAAAATAATACTTAATGCTTAAATTAAAAGGGAAAAATTGCATTTTCAAACGTTTTAAATAATGCTCTTTGACCGAACATTTCCACTGAATTTTCGAAACCCACTATTTTAATTTTTATTTAGGTCCAACCATGGCCATTTGCTGACACTGTAAGTGATTGGTGAGACATGGGACTAACAGTCTGTCTTATATGAATTATGTTATCTTATATGAGTTATGTAAACAATGTCGGAGCAGTAATCGTAATAGCGATCGCATAATGTCCCACAGCTTCTATACAGAATGAACGTTGAAATCTCGGAAACTTTACAAATTCAAAACCCACAGAAAAATAGATTTCTGTTTCTGTTCTCTGTAGATTTGGGAGATCCCATTATAATAAAAATAGACCAATCATTGTAAGATTTCTTTGAAGAAGAAAAAAAGAAAATTGGCTTTATATAACTGATTCATCTAATAATTCTAGTTAAAGTCAATATAAAACCTAAAGAAATAAATTTTTATAATATACCAGACTTTAATAAAATTTACAAATCAAGATCAAATTCTAGAGGTGTCCTATAAGTTGAGAATCACACAAACTAGAAACTAGTTCTCAATGGCTATGAGCTAGTCTTGGAAAGATCTTTTTGACGAGGTCATGTCTCATATGTCATTCCTGAGATATGAATTTCTCGCGACGGACGGACAGACAGAACGGGATAAAAGGCCTCTCTTGCTAATCTCTATAAAGAAGCCTAAAAAAAGAACAGAAATATTTCGAAATCAACAAAAGAGTAGTTAAACTCAGAATACTGAATATTCAATGTTTAGTACTGAATAGCCGTTAGTATATCATCATTTTCATTAAAGCTTTCTTTGTTATGTCAACTCAGCAGTAACATCAAATGGAATACACCATCCATTCTTGAAAGGCGTCTCATTAAAAGGAAAAAAATTCTGACATTAAATACTGGTTGTCTTATATTGAACTAATCAGACAATCCGCTTAAACAGAGACTGTAACTTGAACTTACAAACTCCATTACTTCGTGTCCAGTCCAACTAGCAGCGCCTGTATCAAACAGTAAATTTCGTCCTGGATAAGGATTTTTCGCTTTGTTTCTATTTCAATCCATTCCACCATCTTGTAGAGACGCCATCTAATTTCAATTCCATTTAACGTCGCTTAGATGGATGTAGCTTTTATTTTTTACTGATTTAAGCACAGATTAGCCTTTGGTAATTATATGATTCGTAAGAAAGTCTATAATCGTCTCTGAGGAATAACAGTCAAGCCTCACTTCATTCTTTACAGGCGTGCATCTGGGTTTCTTTTGCACTGCTCGTGTTACAATCAATTTTATTTCAACCAGCAATGTTGATGAAATGATACTTTATGATGATGTAGTTCATTTGTAGTCGATTTAACTGAATGAGCAACAGGCAACGTTTTACAATGAATTTAAGATAAAAGAGAAAGGAAATAAAACCTTCAGGAATATTGTTAAATGAAAAGTATATTAGTTGTAGAGATGTTTTGTATTACAGTTAACAGGTGTATTTGATTTGAGAAATCCATGTATTGATATTGGTATTAATTTTATCGCCCGAAATTCATCGTTCAATGAAATTTGAATGGAGAACTGCTATCTGAAATAATGTATTACTGAAAAGAAAGCAATGTATATGGTACATTCTCCCTCTTCATCTTCTTCAAGACATTCTAATTCTTCTTCTTCGTCTCCTTCTTGAAGAAGCTGCTGAAGCAGAAGATGAAGAAGGAGACGAAGAAGAAGAATTAGAATGTATATGGTACTTAAATAAGGTCTAATTGTTCGCCTATCTTCGAGAATCTCGCATGATAAGGTCCAGACATAAAAGCTTATAAAGATAATACATAGTTTACACACACTTATTGATGAAAATTTCAATGTTTCTTTGAAATTAGAGTTGATTAAATGTGATAACAGCACTTTAAGGTTGGGATTTGGGATGTACTGTGTATATCGTACCTTCTTTTTTTTAAAATACCGTCATTTCGCTATTACTATCACAAACACTAAACTATGCCTTATGGAAGGCCAAGCACTGACAAATAAAATAAAAATAAAAATATATATTTAAACTTTAAGGGGCGGCAGGACACACTCAAAAAAAGGCTAATTGTTTTTTTAGGAATTGGGAATTTAGAATTTGCCACAAATTGAGGGAAGTTAACAGGAATTGCTTAGACTTTGTGATTGTTTAAACAGCATGATCCAGGGACAAGGCGTTGTATTCCGACGGTTGTTTGCGGTCTTAGCGATAGCTACTGAATTTGTTGAGGCTTTATTTTTAATGAAATGGCCAGGATTAACTGGATGAATTTAAACGTTTAAAAAACTGCTTTCGGTTCAAGTTAGAACACAGAATCACCCATAGGCTTAAGAAAGAATACATTGGTCGCTGCAGTTTACTACATCCGCTCCTGCGGAACGATAAATCATTGTTTCTACGTAGTTAAGTAGTTTTTTTAGTTGGTGGCTTTACAGATGGCTGTAAGATATAGTTGATTTCTGTAGGGATGTTGGATTAATTGCGAAACGGTATAAATGTCAAATGTGAGTGCATGTATTTGGTTGAAAGAATGGATGTCGTGGACGGCTATCATTGGGTGTGTCGTGTGAAAGAGAAAAGGTATTATGTCAAATATTCTATGCGAAAAGGTTCTTTTCGAAGTGTTAATGCTTACGTATTTGTGGGTGAAAGACGTAATGAATGATTGGATTTAGGTTGAAGGTGTCAAATTCGACTGATTGGAAGAGTTTTTGATGTTTGAAGCATTCCTCCATTCCATCATCGCTATTATCCACCTCAAACAAGCGACAGATAAATATAAGTTTAAATTATTTTATTTTTTATTGAACATATGCGCCGCAGGCAGCTGTTAATAGGTGAAGGGTGTCCAGAACGGCAGCCGATGGCGAACAGTGGGAGACGCGACGCGAATTCATGCAGTTAGCCGAAGATCGCAGTGAGCCGGATGAGGGTTGATTGTTCGAGTTAAAGATCGTGCGAAACACTTTTCAAAAACCATATCTGTAAAGCACATTCTAATTTTTAATAGTTAAGATTTTTAAAATTTTTATTTTAATTTTAAAATCCCTCTTCATACGAAAAATCAATACCTTCATTTTTATATTCAGCCATCTTAAAGTATTGCCAAGGCAACCATCTTGTCAAAACTCGGAAAAATAAGACCAACATCGAAGGGTACCGTAATCTAAACTTTGACTCTGCTTTCTTAACTTTTGTAATTGTGAGTAACTCAATTATATTAATAGCTGTAACAACTTTATTTTTTTTTCCAACTTTGTTTCAGATTTTCCTGGAGAACGTTATCCGTGATGCTGTAACATACACGGAACATGCAAAAAGAAAGACTGTAACAGCCATGGACGTAGTCTGTAAGGAAAAACACTGTATGGATTTGGAGGCTGAACGTAAACTTCAACTTTGACTTTCAAAACTATCTTTCATATGTGTAAATAGAACATATTATTAAGCTTACTATTTTTAGAAAAAACTGTACATATTCTGTAATACTCTCAACTTCAAAGTGAATTAAAACAAATTTTAAATAAACATTTGTCTTCAATGGCCGTTTTTAGTTTTCGCCCCCAAAGCAGAATATCGAGCGACGCGATGGGGCGACAATGTCGCAGAACGAAAGTGAGGGCTGCAGAAAGATATCGTATAGAACAGTGGTGTTTTTTTTTGGTTGTCGATTTGAAGGCTTGTTTTTTTTTTTTCTGCACCTGCAGAAAGTTTTTCGTCTTAGCATCAATCGTCGCAGAAAGATAAAAAACATTCTGCTTTAGGGGTTTTCGGAAACAGTAATTGAACCTGCTGTAGGAGGGTAGTATATAATCTTCACGTGATTTACTTAGTCGAAAATTCAAATTGCCACTGAAATATTTCTATTTCATTTTAATAAAACATAGTAAACGTAAACCTAGCAACTAATGTTATTTCAAGTAAAAACTCTTAATATTCAATCTTTCATCGTTAACTTGAAACAGTTAAATTGTTTCTTCCGCTTAGAGAACACTTCTTTCTAAACAGAAAAAATAGCTCGTGGTGATACTGGAATAGAATATTTTTTTTTTTTTTATCTTATTGTCTATAATAATATAAATGAGAAATTAGAAATAATGCAGAAGTCGGTTTAAACATAAAATATTGACCTAAAGAACTAAAAATTAAATGGGGGGGGGGGGGGGATGAGGGACCCAAATACAAAAGCTCGAAATTTTTTTTTTTGTTTGCTCAAGAATTTTAACTCGACAAAACTACACAAAATGGCAATGTACGTATCAAATATAAATTTTTTACATACCTCTAAATTAGTGCCAGAAAATTACAAATCAAACATACGAAATTATAAACATTGAAATACATTTGTTAGGGATTAAATATCATTAAAACTATTTGAATGTAAAGCTGTTTCAGTAATTTAATGCGAATTTCATTACTTTTCTCAGAATTAGGAAGTTTTCTGTTTATTTTCCGCAGCTATTTTAAAATAGAGAAATATAAGATTTCTGCTGTTTAGAATAAAAGTTCACTAATTAATATTTTGAAAAAAAAAATCATTTTAACAGAAAGTATGCTTTAAAGCTTTTGAGGAACTTCTTGTTGGTCACACACAAATCCCGTACACGTTCTAGAAGTAACTATTAGATCTAATATCTCTCTGACAGAATCTTCGCCTAATCTCATACGCAGGGATCGCAGTGTAATCTGTTTCTAAGTCACTTCTTGGATTATGATATTTTTTAGAAATTATATTGATTATTCCTATTTAAAAAGGATTGAACACTAACAATGAAATATTTTTAAGATATTAAAGCTTTTATCTTGGAAACACATTCGGATACTACAAAATATAAAAGTATTTGGCATTAAATATATTTTAGTAAAATATATTCTTGAATGCTCTAAAAGGCATTAAAATTCACCATTGTAATTTAACTACTGCGCTGACTTGTGAACGAAGCTTCTACGGAAAAAATGGTTTTGAGTTTCGAAATCAGCGTAAAAAACTGAGTAAGTATGCCAAAATTCAGTAAAATGGGCGCGGTGGTATCAAAATTATTTGGTTTTTTGAACGTATGTTTTGCTCGAATTTCAGTTCCCAAGGATAGAATTTCATTAAAACAACATGGAATGACAAAATGAACTAATATTTCATCCAAATTGAGTACCCTTGATTCACTGGTACCATTGAGAACCCTTAGATCTATCTTAATAGCTTAATTATATCGAGTTACAGACAGACAGACAGAAGAACTTAGCCAATTATACATATTTGATATTTGATTTGATCGATGATTTGATTTTAAAGGAATACTAACCACTTTGTCCTTGTAAATAAATTTTACTAAAAGTAAGAATGGAATAATTATTATTTTTGATTGATCCATAGGGCTTGGATTGATTCATGCAGGATATGATCAATCTCTATGTATCCCTGAACAACAGGATTTATTGTATCGTCTAATATATGAATGTTTATATCTCACCACTATAAACATGGCATAATTTTTTGGTTAACCATTCCAAGGTTACAAATAAGATAGTTTAAAGTATTTTGCAATTCAATTAAGAAATCTTAATATTAGGTGATTTGAAAATAGCTAATAAAGTTATTTCAAAATTATTTGTATTATTACTTACAGTGCATGTTAAATTTTCACAGGTTATTGTATCAATATTCATTTCTATTATAACATCCTTTTTTTCATTGTAAACCAATAGACCG
Source organism: Thereuonema tuberculata (assembly GCA_023159025.1). Lineage (NCBI taxonomy): Eukaryota > Metazoa > Arthropoda > Chilopoda > Scutigeromorpha > Scutigeridae > Thereuonema > Thereuonema tuberculata. The sequence continues at coordinate 12,388 of JAFIDM010120927.1, read as the reverse complement.
CTATCTTTTTTTGTTTTCTCTTACTTTATAAATCATATTAAAATCTAAATGTTGCTAAGAGTTCTGAATCTCCTAAATTTACATTAATTTCAACAAGTATTATAATATCAACATTATTAATGATGTTTTGTATATCCAATTTTAGATAATCAAAATTTT
>JAFIDM010120927.1:0-12219 GCA_023159025.1 Thereuonema tuberculata | reverse complement strand
AATTTAAAAATATAACAATTTAAACTTTTATTTTTATTTGATATTCTTTACTTGAAAGTCACGAGAATAACCAAAGATTACGACAAATTGTTATAAACAGGCAAAGGCATTTGATGATTTTTTTCTATGTAGGTTGAAACATGGCTCGCATACATGAAAATGTGTAAAAGTGAATAATTGGTTAAATAAAGGCAATTCGTTAGGGCGATTTTTTGTATTTTTCGGAATTTTTTAGGGATAGATCATTTTTTTGCAATTTTTAGGTCATTTGAGCATTTTTAGTAGTTTTTTGGAAGGCAATGTCATTTTTTTAATACTTTGAGATTTTATTTATTATTCAGTCTTTTTGCTTGTCCTCATTCAAGCCAACAAATTTTTCCAGAAAAAAAGCAGACCTTTTTTTTTGTTGTTGGTTTTCAAAGTTTAAAAAGGTAAATAAAACATTTTGTGTAATAAATTCAAATATTTTATTTGTCATTTTTTTTTTATTTTTCCTTCATTTCTTTTACTATTTTTAAGTCGTAAATGCATTTTTTATTTGTCATTTATTAGCAAATTATTGGTCATTAAATGCCTTGCCCTATTTATAAATAACTAAGTGAGAAGAGAGCGATTCTAAATTATAAAATTAATAATTAATAAACATACAAGTATTTTCTTTTTCATTTCATTTTCAATTCCTTATAAAAATATCTGCACTTTCGTAAGTTGTAACTAATCAATATATATCTTCATTCTTTCCTTAACTGGTTGCTTTCTAAGATAGTTGTAAAAGATTTTGGTTAGTTTTTTGGAAATATGCATTTTTGCCAATTGAAACATTTCAGTCTTAAATCAAATTTTTATAAACATGCAGAAGTTTCAATTAAAAAGTAATACTTCATGTTTAAGTTAAAAGGGAAAATTTCAAAAACATTCTCAAACATTCTTAAATGATGCTTTTTGACCAAAAATTTTCCCCGAATTTTCGAAATAAAAATAAAAGCAGTGGAAGGTCATTTGAGTTATCAGGAATGTACTGAAACTATCTCGCCAGAAATGACTGTGTTAGACACGTCTCTTTACTTCGTCGACAAAATAATTTTTTACTTTTCTGCGATATGAGAATTTTCGATAGTTACATCGAAATAACAAAATCATTTTAAATTACTTTTGAGTATTTACCAGAGAGAAAAATATATTCTTCAATAAACTTTGAATACGGGAAAACGAATTTTGTTTTCTTACGTCCTAAATTCTCAGATTCTTTAGGAATCATCCTTATATTTTTTTTTCCCTTTTAAAGTTCGAGTCAGGGGCGTATAATGAATTTTATTACGGGGGAGGGGGGGGGGGGGGGCGGCACAAGAAAAAATCAGCAACAATCCAAAAAAATAACTTTCAAAATTTCGGGAAGCTAAGATTGCTTCCCCGAACCAATTATATATAAAAAGATTTATTTAAATATTTATTTATACATTTCATATTGAATAAATTTCATTTGGTGATTTTATACACAATAATAAACAATAATAATGCTTATAATATTAGTGATATACAACAGTTCTAATTATTTAAACCCCTGTATGGGCTACCGCCTTGACAACGGGTGGGGAGAACGCTTCTTTTTTTTATTACATAATTGCCTCTGTATTTCTTATTATATCAGACCACTTCTCCATTACCTTAATTATAACCATACATAAATTTATATTACATTTCCCTTCATTTAACATCTTTACTATTGGGTCAATCCATATGAAATCAACCAATAAAAAAATAATTTCTTGCTGGCGTATTTTATTTTATTTTTGATAGTACATTTTCTGTTTATATATACATATGGAAGTATATTTTTTAAAAATATACTCCCATATGTATATACAAAACGATTTTTTTTAAAGTTTCATTATTACTACTCTGGCTTTTAGCGGCCATTTTGTTTATGATGGTAGGTCGTTTTTTGGCGTTTTCAGAGGTTAGCGATAAGTTAAATAACTTTTTTGTTTATTAAGATATCAACTTGAAATAAAAACCATCCTCTTCTAAATAAAACCATCTCCAAATCATATTATGACCAAAAATGTGTTAAGTTGTAAGGAAATAACCTAAAATTTAACTAGAAAAATGTTTTCGATTAGAATAAATTGAAGATTTAGGGATTTTTTTTACTAAAGGAGCATTTTTTTTATATATCTTTAGTCAAATGTTTTTGAAAGCAGTACACAGTTACGGTACTATGGTCCAAACAGTCACTTATAACAGAAAGGCTTCTGTGGCTCATTTCACCATCATGCAGCTCATAAAAGGGTGCAAGGTAACTTGAGGGTTACTCCAATGGCAGCTCTGGATTTTGAAATTTCATCGTTGTGTTTTAATCAGAAGCCTTTTTTTTAATTAAAGAAAAAAAGCAAAAATACACAGTTCGACGCACATTGACGCAAACTCCTAGAGTGTTAAAACACTTAAAAAAACACACCTAATAAACTAACCTATTGTACGCCTATATGTACAAAATGTGTAAACTGTAATTGAAATCAAGAGCTACCATTGGAATAACCCTCAAGTTACTTTGCACCCTTTTATGAGCTGCATGATGGTGAAATGAGCCACAGAAGCCTTTCTGTTATAAGTGACTGTTTGGACCATAGTGCCGTAACTGTGCACTGCTTTCAAAAACATTTGACTGAAGATATACAACCATTTTCCAAAAAATGCTCCTTTAGTGAAAAAAAAATGTTTATTTTATTATTTATTTAGTTTATTAGGTGTGTTTTTTTAAGTGTTTTAACACTTTAGGAGTCTCCGTCAATGTGAGTCGTATTGTGTATTGAAAAAAATACTTCTGATTAAAACACAATGATGAAATTTCATGTGGTTATTTCCAGATACTAGAAGAGTATATTTTTGAAAATTTCAGATTTTTTGATTCAGCCCCTGTTTGAGATATATCTATCTGAAAATCGGCAATTTTGGAAAAATTGCGATATTTGAAGGTATGTAAAACCTAAAGGTGGCATTTAAAAAATAACAATTTTTTTTTAAGTCTTGTTGTCTATTATATTTTTAAGGGGAAAAAACATTAAAGTTGTGTTTTAATCCCTTCTTGGAAAAAAAAATTCATAAATCTTCAATTTACTTTAATCGAAAACATATTTTTCTAGTTAAATTTTAGGTGATTTCCTTACAACTTAACACATTTTTGGTCATAACATGATTTGGAGATGGTTTCATTTAGAATAAGATGGTCTTAATTTCAAGTTGATATCTTAATAAACAAAAAAGTTATTATACTTATCGCTAACCTCTGAAAATGTCAAAAACGGCCCACCCTCATAAACAAAATGGCCGCTAAAAGCCAAAATAACAATAATAATTTCCATTTTATAATGTAAGAAATAGAGCCAATTAAATTTTATTGGAACAGTATTAAGTAGATGAGACTGTTACCGTAAACTTTGATGATTGTCTAGCCCTACTAGGGACTTTGTGAAGACAAACATATTACAAGTCTTGAATTATGAATTTAAGAAGAATAACTTATTTGTAATTACCTTATATATGCAGTAAATTACCAGTTAGTGTTATAAAAGTTTTTTTTTACTCTTGCATATATTATTCTTTACTTATTATCACCTCTACGGACCTTTGCTAATAAGTTAAGCTACTAGCTACAGCTGTTGCTATTTCTATAATATATAGAATTAAAGGCATCTTATGTCTTTTCAAAAACTAGGTTTTATTGTACAAAAAACATAATATGTAAAACTTTTAAAATATATACAGTAAAGCGGAAACCTTTGCTCTACGTTTACATCTACAAATTCCGAGAAGGCCTATAGGATCACGATCAGAATTATAGTTATCACTCTCATGTTTCGACATAATGTTCTGAGCACAAGAGTCGTACTCTTTAGGGAGACCTGACAACAACAACCAGCTAACTTCATGATCAGGTACAGTACCATCTTTGGAAGTTATTTCTTTCGCAAGAAGTTTAACTTTTAAAACATGTTCCGGCAAGTTAACATCAGATTGCAATTTTGTCATAGTAAAAAGATCTCGCTTAAGATCGGTTACTTTCAGATAATCAACCACGTTATACTTTTTCTCAATAACCGTTAACAATTGGTGCGGATCATCAATATCCTGAATTAGCATACGATAATTATCTTCTAAGGATTCACTAATCCGTCCTAGCGCTTTTTGTGCCTTATTCAGAAGCTTGTATTTTATAGGTGCATCTTCCATACTTTTGATGTCACTTAACGGAGTGTTTGCAACATCCCACAGTCCATCACGTTGCAAGTGAGACTTAATGTGCATTCGCCACTTCGCATAATTTCCTCCGTCAAACTTGAGGATAATGCCAGCCATTTTCTCAATGACAAATCTTAGTTACACGGTGTCATAGGGTTATTATACGATATAACCTCTTTCTACGATGCGCAGTGGAATCGTTTCTGGGCCCATAACCATCATGAAGCGGCGTACTTAATGCTTGCTAATGGAGCTGTTATTTTTTAAAACCTTTACTCCGGCAGAGAGTGTTCGTACAACCCGCTAAAATAACACCTATGTGTAGCTAACATGTATAAAAGAAAACAAAGGCAAATCAATAAAACAAATCTTTGTATATTCTGTTCAAAGTTCCTTTTATATAAAAATGTTAAGTCTATTTCACTTGCATGAAACTACGTCTCTTAATACGAAGTGTTCTATGTTATCCATTTGTAGGCTTGTGTAACAATCTTCTTAAATGAGATAACCAAAAGTCTCTTTGTATCAACTTTATCTACACTTGTATTAATGTCTTGAATCTTTAACTTTGTAACCTTCACTGCTGTCTGTTAATCTGTTCTTCTTGAAGAAAAGTGATGATAACGGTATTCGTGTATTATGCCCCGTCCGTGTGAGATAAATCAAAGATTACTTACAATTTGCTGAAGTTCAATCATCTTCGGTCTGATCGTCCAACATTAAGTCGCCTTCAGTGAATGCTTGACGATGTCTTCGAATTCACAGACTTTCGAATCCGATTGAAGATGAGCTTTCGAACCAGATTATTCCTTTAATCCTTTCGCTTTTAGTCGAACTTCAAATCCGTTTTCCGGCACGTATCTCTTGCGTTTATGAGCCACTTATTTGCAGAAACAAGGAATATTTATCTTCAATATTCCCTTGTATCTTTTAGCGAATAAGACTTTCGAATACATCCTTGTTTGTCATCGTATTCCACCATCTTTTTCGTTCTTCATTCGTTGATTAACAAACATCAGTCGACAACACAACTGTGACAGCACACGAGTTCATTCTCCAACAATTGATACTCCATCGCATCAAGTGAACGTGATTGTTGCGTTGTTCTTTTGTTTTTTATTTCCCTCAGATTATTCACGATTATATTGATATCTCTTGGAATTGTCTCTGGTTTGAAATACGTTAGAAAATTGTTCAGGTAAGCCTTTTCTCAATTAAAACCTACAATACTCCCTTCCAATTCAAAGAGTCAGTCAATCAATAAAATGAATAACTCAACATTTAGCACCGATGTCAATTACTTTCAAACATCTAACTAAATTCTTTAATCTTGCTTGTGTTACAACCTTAGTTAACAAGTCTGCTCCATTTTTTTCGCTGCACACGTATTTAAGGTCTATCTCCCTTCTATCCACATAATCTTCGACGATGTAATACTTAAGTTTAATATGTTTGCTGCGTGTGGTCTGGAACTTGTTTTCAATCAACTTTAGCGTGGGTTGATTGTCACAATACAATGTTACACTTTCTTTCGAAAACTTTGTAAAATGCAACTCGGATAGCGTCGTTTTAATACTTATTATTTCTCTTGCGCATTTGCTAGAAGAAATCAGCTCGCTCTCTTGTGTACTTTGGGCCACGATACTTTGCTTCTTACACTTTCATGAAATTAAGCTGTTCCCCAAGAAAATTACGCTTCCCGATGTTGATTTTCCTTTAGTTCTGTCTCCGAAGCTTGCATCTGAGTATGCTTCCATCCTATCTTCTCCCTTCGAAAATATTAACTTATAGTTTTCGGTTTCGCGGAGATAACGTAGAATTCTTTTGACATTCTGCATATCGAGGATTGTCGGGGAGTTGAGGACCTCCGAACACCGATTTACTGCTTAGGTGATATCAGGTCGGCTCACATTACTAAGGTAACTGATGCTTCCTACAATGCTTCTATATCTAAGGTGATCTTCCTTGCCTAACTTATCATTCTTATCCTGTCTTTCTTGCTTCAGACTTGATCCTTCTGCCAATGGTGTACTTACGGGCTTACAGTCACCCATCTGGAACTTATTCAATAGATCTTGGACGAATTGCTTCTGCGAAACGCTGATTCTATTTCGATCTGTATCATACTCGATGTCCATGCTCAAATATTCTTTAACAACACCCAAATCCTTGATTTTGAACAAATTATCTAGGGTTGCTTTGATCTTTTCAATGATGGCATTTGATCTTCCCATAATAAGGATATCATAGACATAAAATAACAAGAAGTACATATCATTTCTTCCAATCTGATGTGTGAATATGCACGGCTCTGACCTTGTTACTTTGAATCCATTTTTAGTTAGTTTGTTCCGCATGGTCTCGTACCAATTCCGGCCTGCCTGTTTAAGTCCGTAAACTGACTTCATGAGTTTAAGTCCATTGCACTTGGGATCTTTCAGGAATACGCCTTCTGGTACTTTTATGTATATATCATGATCAATCTGCCCGTTTAGATAGGCTCCCTTAACGTCACATTGGTATATGCAATAATCATTTTGCACGGCGAGAGCTAAGAACATACGGATTATAGTCATACTAGGTGTAGGTGAATATGTGTTACTAGAGTATACTCCCTTCCTCTGCATAAATCCGTTAATCACCAAACGTGCTTTGTACTTTACAATGTTGCCTTTACTATCTTTCTTGATACGAAATAGCCATTTTGAGGACAATGGATTGGCATAATCAGGAAGTTCCGATTCGATCCACGAATCATGTTGTTCAAGGTTGACTAGCTCTTCCTTTATAGCCTCTAACCACTTTGGTCCACTTCTTCTGCGAACGGCTTCCGCATAACTTGAAGGTATACTTTCACATTCTTGTACGTTTATACTTATTTTGGGATTTAACTTTACTTGCCTACTATGTAGCCTGAAGTAGTTGTTCTGCTTTTCTTCCTGTGACTTGTCTTCATCCGAGTCATCTGGGTTATGATCGGATTCAATCTTTGATGAACTGGAACTTTCAGTATCATGTGCATCACTTAAAACTTCTTCTTCTTTCGAAGCTTCTTCGTCCTCTGAAGAACTTGTGTCCGAATCATCGACTCTCTTGGTCAACTGATTTAAATCGTAGGCATCTTCTCTTCTGTCCTTCATTCCTTTTAGAACATCGCTGCCTCTTCGATTTTCGTTCACCTGAACATTCCGTGTTTCCACAATTTTGTCTTCATCAACGTTGTATACAATGTATCCTCTTGTTGAGGTTGAATAGCCCAAGAATATCCCTTGATGTACTCTCGAGTCAAACTTGTTCCTCACTTTAATCTTCGGCTTCTTCAGGTAGACTAGGCTCCCAAACTTCTTCATGTGTTTTATACTTGGGGTTCACTACTTCCGTACCATCGTGATATCGGTATCTCAAAATCTATACTCTGGTGTGGCGTTCTATTCAGAATATAATTAGCGCATCTGATTGCAAACGTCCAGAATTTAATAGGTAAATCTGCATCGATAAGAATGGTTCTTGCTATCTCCAATAACGATCTATTATATCTCTCCGCTATGCCGTTCTGCTGCGGTTGGTATGCAGACGAATGATGAAATTTGATCCCCTTCTCTTTAACAAAACTTGTTACTTCTTTGTTGATGTATTCAGACCCTTGATCAGAGAGTATATGCTTGATCTTCTGCCCACTGGATCTTTCTGCATAAGCTGTAAACGACATTATTTTCTCAAATACCGCGTCTTTGCTTTCAATGATGTCCACAAAGCTACGCCGAGTATAATCATCGATGAAAGTCAAAACGTACGCTTTCTTCCCATTCGATATTTCCATAGGGCCGTGTATATGTATTCAAGCGGATGAGTTGATCTTAAACTCCTGATTTTCTTATGACTGATGTTGGTCATTTTACCCTTCTTGCAACTGTCACAAAAAGTGTCCTTTTCTTTTTTAGGTATGGCAGTGTTTCTGAACCTTTAAGTACTTGCGACCCAATTTTCAATCACAACTCTCATCGCGCCCCCCGAAAAAAAAAACCTACAAACCTATCTGTTCAACCAAAAAAGAAACCTCCAAACCTATCTCTTTAACTGTTAAACAGATCTTCGATATGCTCGCGCCCCCCTAGGGTTTGGCTTGATATAACTGATTCATGCAATAATTCTGGTTAAAGTCAATATAAAATCTGAAGAAAAAAATTTTTATAATATACCAGACTAATAAAACTTACAAATCAAGATCAAATTCTAGAGGTGACCTATAACTTGAGAATCACACAAACTAGAAACTAGTTCTCAATGGCTATGAGCTACTCTTGGAAAGATCTTTTTGACGAGGTCATGTCTCATATGTCATTCCTGAGATATGAATTTCTCGCGACGGACGGACAGACAGAACGGGATAAAAGGCTTCTCTTGCTAATCTCTGTAAAGAAGCCTAAAAAAAAAAAGAAATATTTCGAATTCAACAAAAGAGTAGTAAAACTCAGAATACTAAATATTCAATGTTTCGTACTGAATAGCCGTTAGTATATCATCATTTTCATTAAAGCTTTCTTTGTTATATCAACTCAGCAGTAAAATCAAAAGGAATAGACCATCCATTCTTGAAAGGCGTCGCATTAAAAGGCAAAAATTCTGACATTAAATACTGGTCGCCTTATATTAAACTAATCAGACAATCTTCTTAAGCAGAGACTGTAACTTGAACTTACAAACTCCATTACTTCGTCTCCAGTCCAACTAGCAGCGACTGTATCAAACAGTAAATTTGGTCCTGTGTAAGGATTTTTCGCTTTGGTTTATTTCCATCCATTCCACCATCTTTTAGAGACGCCATCTTTACTTCAATTCCATTCAACGTCTCTTAGATGGATGTAACTTTTATTTTTTACTGATTTAAGCACAGATCAGCTTTGGTAATTATATGATTCGTAAAAAAGTCAAAATCGTCTCTGAGGAATACAGTCAAGCCTCACTTCATTTTTTGCAGGCGTGCATCAGGGTTTCTTTTGCACTGCTCGTGTTACAATCAATCCTATTTCAACCAGCAATGTTGATGAAATGATACTTTATGATGATGTAGTTCATTTGTAGTCGATTTAACTGAATGAGTAACAGGCAACGTTTTACAATGAAGTTGGGATAAAAGAGAAAGGAAATAAAACAATCAGGAATATTGTTAAGTGAAAAGTATAATAGATGTAGAGATGTTTTGTATTTCAGTTAACAGTTGTATTTGATTTGAGAAATCCATGTATTGATATTGGTATTAATTTTATCGTCCGAAATTCATCGTTCAACGAAATTTGAATGGAGAGCTGCTATCTGAAATAATGTGTTAGTGAAAAGAAAGCAATGTATATGGTACTTAAATAAGGTATAATTGTTCGCCTATCTTCGAGAATCTTGCATGGTAAGGTCCAGACATAGACATAGAAGTTTATAAAGATAATACATAGTTTACACATACTTATTGATGAAATTTTCAATGTTTCTTTGAAATTAGTGTTGATTAATTGTGCTAACAGCACTTTAAGGTTGGGATTCGGAATATACTGTATATTTCGTACCTTCTTTTTTTTAAAATACCGTCAATTCTTTATTACTATCACAAACACTACACTAGCCTTATGGAGGGCCAAACACTGACAATTAAAATAAAAATAAAAATATATATTTAAACTTTAAGGGGTAGTAGGACACACTCAAACAAAGGCTAATTCTTTTTTAGGAAATTGCTATGGAAGTTATTAAAAAACAAAACTATTACCTTATTTTGGTTCGCATTCGTCCAGGAAAAATAAAGGCACATTTGCCCGCAGACAACCTTTCAGAACCATTCATTTTTATGCGGTGTCAAAAAAAAACCAAGTGGTTTGAAAATCTCGTGGTGTTAAGAAATAAGAAATTTGTGTATACCTATGCGGATGCGCAACTGCAAATCGGCACTGTATCCTTATGAAGATGATGACTGGTGGAACCGTGTTCTTCGATTTAGCCTAGATGAGTTTCCTCACTCAGAATTACAGTAATTGTGCTGGCTGCAACTTTGGGAATTCATAGGATAACTGAGATTCGAAAATGGGAATTTAGGATTTGTCACAAATTGATGAGGGAAGTTAGCAAAATTGCTTAAACTTTGTATATTGTTTAAACAGCATGATCCAGGGACATGCTGTTTTATTCCGATGGTTGTTTGCGCTCTTTAGCGAAAGCTACTGAATTTGTTCAGATTTTATTTTTAATCAAATGATCAGCATTAACTGGATAAATTTAAACGTTTAAACTGCTTTCGGTTCAAGTTTACAACATGGAATCTCCCATAGACGTAAGAAAGATACATTGGTCGCTAAAGTTTACTACAGCCTGTCCCGGGGAACGATAATTCATTTATTTCCATGTAGTTAAGTAGTTTTTTTCTTAGTTGGTGGCTTGACAAATGGCTGCAAGATATAGTTGATTTCTGTATGGCTGTTGGGTTAATTGCGAAACTATATAAATGTCAAATGTAAGTGCATGTCTTTGGTTGAAAGGATGGATGTCGTGAACGGCTATAATTGGGTGTGTCGTGTGAAAGAGAAAAGGCATTATGTCAAATGTTCTATGCGTAAAGGTTCTTGGTTTCAGAGCAAGATCAGTGTCGGTGAAGTGTTAATGCTTAAGTATTTGTGGGTGGAAGACGTAACGAATGATTGGATTTAGGTGGAAGAGTTTTCGATGTTTGAACCATTTCTCGATTCCATCATCGCTATTATCCACCTCAAACAAGCGACAGATAAACATAAGTTTAAATTATTTAATTTTTTATTTAACATATGCGCCGCAGGCAGCTGTTAATAGGAGAAGAGTGTCGAGCACGAGAACCGAAGGCGAACAGTGGGAGACGCGACGCGAATACATGCAGTTAGCCGAAGATCGCAGTTAGCCGGATGAGGGTTGATTGTTCGAGTAAAAGATCGTGCGAAACACTTTTCAAACACCACATCTGTAGAGCCCATTCTAATTTTTAATGGTTAAGAATTTTTAAAATTTTTATTTTAATTTTAAAATCCGTTTTCATACGAAAAATCAATACCTTCATGTTTATATTCAGCCATCTTAAAGTATTGCCAAGGCAACCATGTTGTCAAAACTCGGAAAAATAGGCCAACATCGAAGGGTACCGTAATCTAAACTTTAACCCTGCTTTCTTAACTTTTATAATTGTGAGTAACTCAATTATATTAATAACTGTAACAAAACGGTAATATTTTTTTTTCAACTTTGTTTCAGATTTTCCTGGAGAACGTTATCCGTGATGCTGTAACATACATGGAACATGCAAAAAGAAAGACTGTAACAGCCATGGACGTAGTCTATGCCCTCAAACGACAAGGAAAAAAACTGTATGGATTTGGAGGCTGAACGTAAACTTCAATTTTGAGCTTCAAAACAATCGATCATACGTGTAAATAGAACATATTATTAAGGTTACTGTTTTTAGAAAAAACTACATATTCTGTAATACTCTCACATTCAAAGTGAATTAAAACAAATTTTAAGTAAACATTTGTCTTCAATGGCAGTTTTCAGTTTTCGCAAACAGTACTTGAACGTCATATAGGAGGGTAGTATATAATCTTCACGTGATTTACTTAGTCGAAATTTCAAATTGCCACTGAAATATTTCGATTTCATTTTAAGAAAACATAGTAAACGTAAACCTAGCAACTAACGTTATTTAAGGTTCCGATAAAGTGGGCTTTTGGAAATTGGAATATTCGAAAACATATATCTTCACAGAAAATCGCGTTTCTTTAAGAAATAGTTTCATTTATTTGTGAGATTCAACAAAAATGCAGTGTTAACCATACGCTTCTCAATAAATGAAATAGAATGCAAACTCTAAGTTATTGAGAATAAACACAGAAAATCGCGTTTCTTTAAGAAATAGTTTCATTTATTTGTGAGATTCTATAAAAATGCAGTGTTAACCAAACGCTTCTCAATAAA
>JAFIDM010120926.1:0-23467 GCA_023159025.1 Thereuonema tuberculata | reverse complement strand
AATTTGTTTTTCAGTATAAAAGAAATAATTTGCATGTAAGATACGATGAGTTTGAATACTATTCTCTTATTAATAATAAATACATTTTCCTTTAGTTTGAGATTTTTTAATCTAAATAACTTGCTACTTGGCGAGAAAATCTCCAATCCTTTTTCTTTTCCTTTAGCACATTTTTTGGCAAAACTATTGTTGTTATTCAATTTGAAAATAAATGGAAGCTGTTAATATATCACTGAAATGCGGAGTAGTTATCACTGCTAATTGTTTACTTCCGCTGTAATTTGTCAGACAAAAAGAAGGAATTGTGGTTGATAATGAACTTATTTCTCAAAATTTATTGCATTTTTCGATTGAAAAATAATTAATCAGTTTTTATCTTCTAATTATGTAAGTCGTTGTAGCACGGATAATCTTCTATTGAAAATCAAAAGAAATTAAACCTCAATTTAAGGCCCCTGAACATTATATTAGTGATGTTATTTGATTAAAAACTGATGCTAAAATTATTTAAGAATCATTCGCTTTACTTCGAAAATCAGCTGAAAATTTTAATGATTCTTGTAATACGAAACTGAGGCTTAAGATTAAAAGCATTCAATTTATTTACAGATTATTTCAGAAAACTAACGGAGTTAATTTTTCTTTTAAGCAAGTTTTTTTTGATCATTCCACATGTCTACTTCGCCTTGGATTGGTAAGACTAAAATGTTTCATTCATCGAGAAATTAATTTTAATATGGAAATGAAAATGTTCAAGGGTTTTCATCCTAAACTCTTAGCAGTACTGGATTTTTAATTTGCACTATATTTTGATTTCGTATTCCTTGAGGATAATCTTCTATTACCCTTCGAAAAGATTGTTTAAAGCATTAAGCCACTATACGGAAATCAAGGTTGTTAAAGTTAGACCTAAAGTATAATATTTAATATAAACACAATATGCTAAACCAGGGGCTCTTAACATTTTAAAGCCTAGGAAGCTGCTTGGAAAAGTAAAAGCCTATCCTTTATATGTTAACGTAATTCTCATGAAATTTTTTTTCCCCTTCCGGTTTGCAACAATAGTACAGAGTATCCTAGGAATGAATATCTGGATTTTAAAAATGTTTAATGAGCAAAAATGGATAATTTAATAAATATTATAGGTTTAATAAACGGTCAAAACTAAGGACATAAGTTAGGTTCAATCTACGAATTCAAGATAGGCCTTAAATATTTTGTCAAATTAATATGTCCTTATTTCTTTCAGTTTATCTTGAACGATACAAGACGAAAGAAATTGCTTTGGACCATTCGTACAACAACTGCTAATGGTTGACAAAGAAGCTACAAGAAAAATCTCGGTCTGACTGATGTCAAAGCATTCATAGAAGGAAGAGCACTTGATTGATACTAAGTTTAACTGAAGTCATTTCAAAATGGATAAGAATTCTAATAAAAGAAATGGTTTTCTTATTAGTATTAGCTTATATTCAAGATAATATTTTAACAAATCTATTTACATTTAAACTTCCTTAACGTAATTACATTAACGTTCTCTGTGAAATCTAAAACGAGTTTCAACAATTTATAAAGCATTTAAAACATTCTCTACAGATTTCGCAGGGCTGTGTTTTACATCTTCTACTTTCAGGTAAGAAAATATGGTAGATGTAACCTCTAAGCTTAAATTATCCAGCTGGAATGCTTTGTCAGGTTTACATTCCACTCTTTTCTCAACTAGCCGCTAAATTTCAAGAAATTAATGTTTATGAACTTTTTCGTTTTGTTGATAAGTCCTCGCACTTCTGACCTGGTCTTACCCATTTTCATCAACCTTTCCACCAATTCCTGATTGTGAAAGACCCGCTGTAACATCGTTATGCAAGACAAAATCAACTGTTTTGTTCAATAGCCGGTTGTTGCGTTTGATGATTGGTACCAGTCGACAATCGGCAAATGGCAATTTGGTCAGTGTGAAGTTGTTTCGCAGGGCGTCGACCATCGCTCTTGCTCCTTTCTTTAATATCATATTTCTGCTATACTCCGTGAGGCAGGTGTTACCACTCAATGCAATAGATAGTGCCTTTGTACCCTCGTCTCCTATTCGATTAAAAGTGAGGTCGAGGATGGAGAGAGTGCGGTTCTCTAGAAGGGCATTGGCAAGTGCAATTGCTCCCTGGTTTCTAATGGAATTCCCGCCAAGCTGTAAAGTCAGCAGCGTTCTATTGGTCATCAGGGTTTTCGCAGAGCTTCGGCGCCACTGGACTCTTATCAAATTGTTGCCCAAGTTCAATACGGCAAGGGTATGGTTCACTTTCAGGGTTTGGGCAATTACTTCAGCGCCCACGTCTCGGATCCAGTTGTAGCAAAGGCTCAGCATTGTCAGCATATGGTTTATCTGCAGTTCATCAGCCATTACTTTAACACCACTGTCTCCTATATAATTTTTTTATAGCATTATACCGCACTAACTTTTTTTATGCCTAATAACAACATTGGCGCATGTCTCAGTAGGAAATATAATGAATGTGATATCATATTATTGTAGTGACTTAAGTGGTACTGTTATCCACAAAAATAGTATGAAAGAAATTTGTAACTTACAATTTGTAAAGAGAGCAATACAACTATTGTTATTTTGTTAATTCAGTGTCCTTTTAAAAATAATAAATTCTATATGTTGTTGTTTTCATAATGCAGAAATAAAAATAACTTATATAAGAGATACATAAAAAATAAAAATAACACAAAATTGGAAATAGAATATAAGAAAAAAAGAAATTGGTTAAAAAATCAAATTAAAAAACAAAAAAATAAATACTTTAGAAAATTGATTAAAGATGATCCTAACGCCAATATAAATGTGTGTAAAATTATAAATAATGATATAATAAGAAAACAGAAAAAAAATAATGAAACAAATGAATTGAAAGTATTGTTAGAAAATTATGATATCAAAAAATTATTTTGTAAATTGAGTAAAATTTTTACTCAAAATGTTTACGAAAGTAATGAAGAATTAGAGAAGATAAGAAAAATGGAAAATGAAGAACAGGAATCAGAAAAAAACTCAATGGTTTTAATGTTGCCAAATAGAAAAGATATAATTGAAATAATAAACAATCAAAAAAAAATCATTCATATGGTCCAGATGGAATAAAATTATTTGATGTAAACAGTATAAAAGAAACAATATCTATCTTTCTCGAAATACTTTTTCAAAAAATTTATAAATCAGGTACATACCCAAATGCATGGAAAATAACATATACAATACCAATATATAAGGGAGGAAGTTCCAGTAATCTAAATAACTACAGACCTATTTCACTAATATCAAATATTTCTAAAATATTAGAAAGTTATTTAGCAAAAAGTATTTATGACTACGTAAGTAAAAGGAAGCTATTAAATCAAAATCAGTATGCCTATCAAAGAAATAAAGGAACAATAAATTTATTGAATCATGTTAATGAAAATATAAACAAATCATTAAACAATGGTGAAATAATATACATAGCATTTATTGACTTTAGTAGGGCATTTGATTCTATAGATCATAAAATTTTATTACAAAAAATTAAACAAATGGGAATAAGAGGGAACATATATAAAATGATAGAAAATTATCTGAGAAATAGAAAATTTAAAATTAAAATTGTAAATAATGTAAGTAAACTATTTAACTCCAAAAGAGGAATTCCACAAGGCTCAAACTTAGGTCCTCTCTTATTTAATATTTACATAAACTCAATATGCAAAAATATAAAAAATTCAGAGGTCTTTCTATAGGCTGATGACGTAATATTAATAACAACAGACAAAAACCAACTTCAAGCCCAAGATAATATACAAAATGATCTAAATAATATAAATAAATGGTCATTTAAAAATAAAATGAAAGTAAATGGAGAAAAAACAAAAATAATGATAATCAAAAACAAAAATAAGAAAATAAATAACAATGTAATTATTAATCTACATAAAATAGAATGTCCAAATATAGAACAGAATAATAATATCTTAATGAAAGATTGTAACTGCAAAAGAATAGAAATTGTCTCGACTTATAAATATTTAGGAATTAATATAGATAACAAATTCTGCTGGAATGAACAGTATGGTTATGTGATAAGGAAGCTGAGCTCATATGCTTTTCTCTTTTATCACATTAGAGATGCTATTCCGTTTAAACAAAAGATCATTGTATACAAATCCCGTGTAGACTCAATCTTGGATTATGGGTTGGAATGTTGGATAAATATGAACAAACAACAAATAGAAAATATCAATAAGAAAACATTAAAAATATTTAATAATGTTTATAAAAATTATAAATACAAATCAAAAAATGAACAATTAAGGATAAGAAAAAAATATAAAATATTAAAAATAAACGAAAAATTTATATATAAAACAATAATTAAAAACTATTTTGATGTGGAAAGAGAAATAAATTACCAACAAGGAGTATTAAAGACTAGATGTAATTGGAATAAAATATTTAAAATAGAAAGAATTAAAAATAATTATGGATATAGATTAGATCATTAAGTATAAGATAAAATATTTAAGCAAATAGATCCTAATAAAAAAAATAATGTAACTTTTAAGCAAATAAAACAAAATATAATTTCAGATGTGATAGATGAAAAATTAAGTATTAATTAATAACTTTTTAAAATAAAAAAAAAAATATTAAAATGCTCAATTCCTATAACACAGGTATACCGCTTATAAGTATACCTAATAGGATTGATAAACATTAAAAAAAGAAAAAAAAATTGTTTTTAATTCTATTTTCAGGGCGCCTCTTTAATGTTCCTAATTGTTATTATCGTTTATTATTAATATCAGATAAATAATAGATTAAAACTTAGTGTTTACATTTTTTTTAAGAATTAAACTTTTTCTTTTGAGTGGCCCTTCCTGTGAAGTTATCTTCCTGCAGAAGGAATGAAGTTAAAATAGTAAAAAAATATACACTGTCCGGCCAATTTATTAGGTACCCCTACCTAGTAGCGTGTTGGTCGGCTTTAGCCCTCAAAACAGCCTGAATTCGTCGAAGCATGGATTCCACAAGATGCTGAAAACGTTGAGATATTGTGTACCATGCAGACATGATTGTGTCACGCAGTTCCTGTAGATTTGATGGAGGTGTAGGCCTGGAGCGAATAGCCAGTTCCAGTTCATCCCACAAGTTTTCAATTGAGACTGAGCGGGCCACTGCAGCAAGGAAAAGTCATGTTCCTCAAACCATCCCACAGTGATACGGGCTTTGTGCACCGGCGCATTATGCTGCTAGAAGTAGCCATCTGTATGAGGATAAACTGTTAACAGTTACGGTTGCACTTGATCAGCTACGATGTTTATGAACACTCTAGCATCCTGAAGTGCCTCTAGAGGTATCAATGAACCCAATTTGTGTCAGGAAAACATCCCCCACACCATGACACTGCCCCATGGGCTTCAAGAGTTGTTGTGAGAGAAAGAATTTGTGCGCACAGCAAAGGCGTACCTAATAAAGTGCCGGTCAGTGTACTGGTATATTTAATTCATATTTAGTAAAAAGTGGACATTTTACAAAGATTCTGAACTAGTTAAGATGTTTTTGAATCAGTATTTAAAGAATTGGCTTAAATAGAAACAGTAGATCGTTATGAATTGCCAAGATCATGTTGCCTGATTTGAATCTATTGGAATTTACTGGTTATGACACGTGCAAAACTATTAAAGGTTAACTTGTAATACTGTAACACTATTGTTTTGAGAAAATCATCTCACAAACCAAGATCACGTGATCACAGATTTGCTCGTGTTATTTAAAATTAAAAAATACTAGTTGCAACCCGTGAACTATTCTCGGAAATTAAACCTCCTGAGTAGTATAGTATGCACTATGGAACACAAAAAAACAGCTGTTTAGGACACATTTGATCTTGAAACGTCCATTTTGTTCTTGAGAACGGGCGTATAGTAAACGAAACAGTTTGTTATGGAGAATAAAATTTTGGTTCACATTTATCTTTGAGAATCAATGTTTGTACTACATCGAATGATAGATTTTGTGAATAATTATAATTTATTGATAATGAAATTTAGAGAAATAAAATACATGGAACAAAATGAAAAAGCCTTACCTTAATTGGTTGTTGAATTGATTGATTAATTTTGGAGTTCATTTTCTACGTTAAATTCATTTCCTAAAAAATTCTCACCTAATTCTCCGTCACTCGAAGAAATTATATTCGATTGAAGTGGTTCGAAATTCATATCAATTTTACTATAATAAAGTTTAATTACATTTTCTTCACTATAAAGCCAAAAATTAATACTTTCGAAATTTGAAAGGTTGAACGTTATAAGTTCGTTAAGGTCCACATAATATGTATTTAGAAAATCTTTGTTAAATGGCATATGAATATCGTTTTGAATTTCGAGTCTTTCAATGATCAACAATTCATCATTTTCCGAAATAGTAATGAAATGAATGCTAATCGCTTCTAAATTTATAATGTAAATAAAAACTTCAAACATTTTTCTGTAATGAGTGACAGAGAGTAGGCTTAGGAGATGAAATTATCACTTATGCCCAAATCACACCAGCATATTTTTCATCATTCTTTTCAATCGTTGACCCTATCTTTGAGGTCTTCGATCGTGTGATTTGCCTCTCTGACCATCTTCATCAAAGATTTCACTCATGAAAAAATTTAGAAACTGCTCTATTCGATCGACGTTTTCAACGATAGCAATTAGTGAAAGCTCCAATCAGAACAGACTAACTCCAGAACGAAGAAGTCAACCGACGCCATTTTCCCACCGTTTCGAGTGAATCGAAGGCTTTTATAAATTAAGTATCACAGTGAGGAGATTATCTTTCGAAAATAAACAATATTTTTACTGAAATAAATTAATTTTATGCGTTAGAATCTGCAGATGTCAACTTTTTAAAGAGAGATTTCATTTTTCTTCAGTTCGTTACCGCTCGCTGATGCCTGTCATGATTTGCCGCTGTTTCACCTCGCATTCGCTTAAATAGTAGAGATGCTTGAATACAATATA
Source organism: Thereuonema tuberculata (assembly GCA_023159025.1). NCBI lineage: Eukaryota > Metazoa > Arthropoda > Chilopoda > Scutigeromorpha > Scutigeridae > Thereuonema > Thereuonema tuberculata. The sequence continues at coordinate 16,420 of JAFIDM010120926.1, read as the reverse complement.
CAATTAGTTTCGAATAGATTGACAGCTTGCTAAAAGTCATTTCAAATTCTACCGAAATTGCGTTGCCGAAACACGATTTTAACCTCTAAAAAAAGATTAAACACAGTCTTTTCGTAACTGGGAAACTTTCGCCAGAAGTTTCGAGCTCAACTCTGATTGGCTAGTGCTAAGCCAATCACATGCGCTGTTTCATCATGTTTCGTCGAGAATGTGGAATTACAGGACAAGATCACTTCAGAGAAAACAACGATCATTTTCACTGAAGAAAATCAATGATGAAAAAATATGCTGGTGTGATTTGGGCATTACCAACGGGAGCTGGAAAAATGAACTGACTAATTTTAAAGGAAACGCTTATCACAGTGTCTTACAGAGATGGAAATAAGGTTTCTTTGTAACTGATTCGTTAAAAAGCAAATAACAAGAGATGGCCTGTACAAGTGTTGGTTAAACAGATCAGGCTCTATTTTTTGAAAAATGAATTCCTAATTGATTCCTGATAGAAAAGAGAACTCTCTTTGTATGGAAATGAGATGTATGGACTCTTTGTATGACTTACTGGTTGGTTGCTCTGCATGGCTTCTTTGTAAAACTGTCAGATGGATGGTATAAGCTTTCTTAGAAGATTAAATTTTGTTGTTAAGACAGACATCTCTTTAATTTGTTTTCTCTCTTTTTTAAATGATTTCTTTTTTTTTATATATTAGAAATGTTGTTAGGATATCATAATTTCATGTTCTTTTTAAGAATTCAAAAAGAAAAATGTTTTCTTATGCCTATGAAGTTTTGTTTAGTCTTATTTTTTTTACTCGAAAATAAAAGAGATTCTACTCGATAAAATATCTATATATATTATTTTGATGTTATTGTTAATTTAGAAAGATATTATATCCTCTTCTTCAATAACAACATTTTGATATTCATAAAGTAACGAATCGTTTATTAGTAACTGAAGGGAAGTTCATTTCAATGCAGAAAAATATCAATATCAAATATTAAATAATGTGAAAAGTTAATTTTCGTTTAGAATTTTTTCCTAAATTGAAGAATAATATCATTGACTAATATATTTATTATTCTCAATAATGCTTTCTTTATCTTGAGATATTTAATTTTGTATAATCCATTTGTAAATAATCCATTTTTTCTATCGATTCTCCCATTTTTTCTATCGATTTTATTCTGCGAGATAAAAAAATAAAACAGTTCCCTATTTTTTGAGATCAGCAAATCTTCTGAGAAAATGGTCGATGCAAGTTTCTCATAAGCCAGTCAAGAAAAAAATGTAATTGGATATTCGTGTCTCAAAAATTCTAGTTCCGTGATGCACGAAAAAAAATAAAGACAGTCAATGAGACCATTTACTAAATGTTTAAACAGCTGCATAACCTAACCAATCACAGAGAAGTTGTAGGATGATCACAAGGATCTCTTGCCTTACATTCAAACTGTATATAAAGTCTCACTCGATCTGCAGAAATTATCCTGTTCCTGTACTGCTGACCACTCTCTTAAAGGAAAAGATGACTGCCTCTTCTATGATAGAGATCGACTTGGCCAAGGAATTTTTTGATGTAAGTATAACCTATGTTATTTTTTATTGAAGATTATCATGTAAAAGATTTTCGAGATTAATTGAAAATGTTTTAGGTTTGCTTTTTCTTTCTTTTTTTATAATTCTAGTTAGCTCCTGGAACTCAACTCCCAGAGCATACATACCATTTGGGAAGAGGTGTCTTTGTACAGGCATGCATATTTAAGCGAGCTGTGCGTATACACATTCGAAAATACATCGAAGTTGGGTCTGGATTGATAGCGACGAAAGATGGCATTATATTGAGTCCCAAAGATGCGGCCATTCTACATCAGAGAATAGGACGAATTGCTGATGTGTTGAAGAAAGTGGAGATTTCCGGCCAAAACAGCGTAAAGAAGGGGTCCAATACAACTCCAGTAGGTGCCATAATTTCTCTTACTGAGAGGAGAAAACTTGAAATTAGATATTCTCAGGAGTCGGGAGTAAAATTTATCTTTACTTACTACGATGCCTCGATTTCTTTGAGCAAGTCGATGTTCGAAAGTTTGACAAGATATCTCTCCAAAGAAATTAAGAGCGGGATCGAAGCCCTCTCTTTACATTTAAAAGAGAATATCTTGGAGGACGGAGACGATTTGCCATCTTCATCATTGAAACGGAGCAGCGCCCCTGCGAAGGCGATGAAGAAAATGCAAGGAGTTCGACATCCACGCAAGATGGAGATGTAATATAATAAATGTAATGTAATGTAGAAGATGGGTGGTAAATTATCTAGCACCGCGACCTAAGGTCTATTGTACTTTCCCCAATCTTGATCCCCAAAAAGACCAGTAGCTACGGCAAACGCCAATAGTTTGCTTATAGGGACCGTAAACAAATCCTTTGGTTCTAAGAAAAAAGATCCTAGGATTTTCAGTCTAAGCGCCGTGAAATATTCACAGTTACATAAGATGTGTGAAGAAGTCTCTTCTGAATGACAACTCCTACAGACTGGGTTGTCTTTTAAGTTTAAAAGCCATAAATGTTTGTTAAGACGACAATGTCCAGTAAGTAGACCGACAACAATACCAAGTTCCTTTTTCCATAATCTTAAAAGTTCGGAGGATCGTTTATTGTTTGGTCCATGGATTAGCATCTTGGCTTGTCTCTGACCCTCAAGTTTATGCCATAGCTTAAGCTGTAAATCTCTCATTTTCTTAAGAAAGATCTTCCTAATCATGTTATTGGTTAAACCAACAACAGGTTCAGGACCTATGAAGGTCACCTCCGAGCCTTTCTTAGCGAAGGAATCGGCTTTCTCATTGCCTTCATGACCACTGTGTCCTGGCACCCAAAAAAGAAGAACTTTATTGAATTGTGCCAGTAAAGTCAGAGCTTTGAGGCAATCAAAAACTATCTTCGAGGTAATGCGGCACTGATTCATAGCATTCAGTGCTGCCTGGCTATCAGAAAAAATATAAATACTCTTATTCTTGATGTTTCTGTCCAAACAGATATCGGTACAAGCGAGAATTGCAAAGATTTCTGCTTGAAAGACAGTTGTGAAATTACCCAGGTTATACGAAAAACCATACCCGCCAGTTAGGTAATACACACCTGCTCTGGAGCCATTGGCAGACTTGGATCCATCCGTATACCAAACAGACTCATCTGTGATTACAGGAATTGATCCAGAATCCCACTCAGCTCTACTTGGAAAGTATATGCTGAATGGTCTTTCAAATAAATAATAGGGGAGCATTTTATCAGTAGTCATTAGCAGGACTGACTCCTGACTTAAATGCTGTGTGTAGAGTTTAGTATGACTGCTTGCCGAATGGGTGCAACACCACTCACCAGCAGTCTTAAGCCTTAAAGCTCCCAACATGGCTTCAGCCTCCAAGACGGAGATTCTACAAGTGCAGTCTGACGAGGAATTTAACGGAGGGTCCGAGAGCGTTATCCAAGACGGACGAAGCATCAACAACGCAGCGAAGAAAAAGGAGGTAGGAGTGCGACGTCCAGGCAAATCGGAGCTTCTACGATCCTTGTTGTCGGACGAAGAGGTGAGTGAAGTCGGAGGATCCGAGAACGTTTTCCAAGACGGTCAAATGGTTACATACTAAAGATGTTGAGGTAAATACACTCATGGACAAAAAAATTAGCGCACCAAGAAGGAGTCGTCAAAATGAAACGAAAATTTACATACGTAATGACTACTTTGATATAAGTAAATGATTAGAAAATCAAAGAAAAAGGATAATTTATTTCAGAGAAAAAGGCAAAAGAACGGAGGAGTTAATACTCCGTTGGACCCCCTCTAGCGCGAATGCACGATGCGATACGATCGGGCATTGAGTCATACAAGTTCTGTATGATGTCTTGAGACATTTCGTTCCATATTTGCTGTAACCTTGCCTCTAGTTCGTTCAAACTCGTGGGATGCCCAACTAATCGTCCCAAATGATCCCAGATTTGCTCGATTGGAGACAAATCTGGGGATCGGGCAGGCCAAGGAAGGGTAGTAACAGTGCGGAGACAGTCTTGTGACACCCTTGCCGTATGAGGCCGAGCATTGTCTTGTTGAAAAATGACTCCTGGGAGCCGTTGCATGAGTGGCAACACATGTGGTTGCAGGATGTCATGGTGCCACGGAACAATACTAGGGGTGACCGTGTATTGTAGGCAATGGCACCCCATACCATCACACCAGCTGTGGGAGCGGTGTGTCGCTGTACAGCAAAGGCAGGATTGAAGCGTTCACCACGGGCTCTCCACATACGAACACGATTGTCATCACTGCCGAGATTGAATCTGGATTCGTCGCTAAAGACGACCTGGTTCCATTCCGCTGCAGTCCAGTTTCCTCGTGCGCGGCAAAACTCCAAACGGAGGAATCGATGGGTGGGCGTCAAGGGTAGCACACGTAATGGGCGCCGCGATACCAACTGTCCTTCAGCCAGGCGCCTTCGTATGGTTCGAGAAGACACAGAAGCCCCTAGTGACGGTGCTACCTGTGCCTGGATGGCGGCCGATGAAGCAGTTGGCTGTACGCGTGCATTTCTGACTATGTGGCCGTCTTCTCGACGACTGGTCTGTCGAGGGCGTCCTGAGCCTGGTCTTCGTGTACATGACATCTCTCGGGTCCACTGGTCCCAATACCTCCTCACAACACAATCAGAGCGGCCTAATTGACGAGCTACTCGCCTAGCTGACCACCCAGCTTCCATCATCCCGACGATTCTCCCTCCCTCAAACTGCGACAACTGTCTTCGAAAACGGCGTAATGGCATGTCTACCTCAGCTCTTCCTTTGTAAATGATTCAGCACACTCAAACAAGCTTTGGTTGCCTGTTTTATACTCCACAGAGTACGATGTTCAACGCCCTCTACCGGCTATACGTAATGCGCAATCATGCTGCATTTCTAATCATTTGCATATCTCCCGGACATGTACCTTCATTGCAAGTTTCGTTACGATCCCACAATTATTTCTTGGTGCGCTAATTTTTTTGTCCATGAGTATACATGCTTTTTTTAATTCACAAATTTGCTTTTGTCTGACTTCTTTTTTTTTTTTTTTTTTGCTCGCTTATGTACATAGTAGAATTATGGATTTGAATCGATATCAACTTCGGGTGTAAATTTGAATCTATTGGAAAGTGATGATATCAGTGACAGCTCGACATTAGACGTAATTTTAAGAGATAGTTGGGAGTCGGATTCTAGTTCCGACTACGAAATAGTAAAACAAAATAAGGTCTCACTTTTTGAAAAACTGATTCAGATAAAAAATGTCGTACATCGTCCGATACGACGCTTTTATTCAGAAGCAAGTGAATATCGTGTATCGATGAGGGTTCCTACATTTGATGAAATCCATTCGATGAATTTAGAAAAGATTCCAGTAATGAAATTGGTGGAAATGCTCTTTATGTATCTCATGAATAGATTGTTGGAAGGCTCGCGAGAAAGAGACAAAATTGGAATTTCGATTGAGAGCAATTCTTTCGACCGCCCGGCCAGGTTCTCTTTCAGAAGAAGAGATGCATTTAACGTTGATCAAATTATTGCATTGTTGGAACGCTTGGCACAGTCCAACAAAGTACTCACTTTCAATCAAGAGTTAAGAGTAAAGATTATTAAAGTACTTATGCCGGCTGGCGGTAGATATGAGAAAAAGGGTAATGTTTCTTTCATCGAGTGGCTCAGAGCAAAGAGATCGATAATTACAATTAAAAACACGAAGGATGGAACATGTCTGGCACGTGCTTTGGTGACAGCTATTGCAATTGCTGAAAATGATCCGATGAAAAAATCCATCATTCTTGGCCGATCTGTCCAATTTCAATGTGCATTGGCGCTACATAAAAAGGCTTCCGTTAAAATGGGAGCACTCGCAGGCTTAGAGGAGGTACAGCAGTTTCAGAATTAGCTCCATGGCAAATTTCAGATATATGTGATTTCGAAAGAGGATGGAGACCAGCCAATTTTTATAGGCCCTGAAAATGATCGTAAAATTTATCTGTATCTGTACGATTCTCATTTTGCCGTGATAACAAAATTAGCCGGATTTTACGGCTCAACCTATTTCTGCATAAAGTGTTTCAAAAAATACTGGAGAAAGAATAGTCATCATTGCACTTTTTACTGTTGGGCATGTAAACATACAGGCAATTGCAATATTGAAAAATGGCATCAGTGCGAACATTGTCGCCGTTGGTTTAAAAATCCTCAATGTTTTGAAAATCAGAAGGCTATTTCCTTTTCGAAGGGTGCTATGAAACTCACTGTTTGTGAGCAATTTGTGAAATGTGAGCGATGTAATAAAGAAAGAGATATGCTCTCTAGGAAACCCATTTATGCTTTTTCAAATATTGCAACAACTGCAAAATGTATGTGGAATCAAATCATCACTGTTTCATGAAAGTAATCAAACTCCCTAAAATTGATGATGACTTTAAAAATACACGATTCGTATTTTACGATTTTCAATGTCGGATGGAAGATGTGATTGATAAAGATAAACATGGTGATGAGATCGTGGAGCATTCTGTGAATCTTTGCGTAGCGCAAATTTCTTGTGATATGTATAGAACGACCATGAACAATTATTGCTTAAATTGTGCTCCCCAAACGGGGGTGAAATGGAGAACATTCTTCGGGGATGAAGCTCGTGATGAATTTTGTAGTTGGTTCTTGAAAGAATAAAACGATGTAGAAGTTACTTTTATCGGGCATAATTCCAAGGGCTATGACAATCATTTCATTTTGCAATATTTCATTCAAAACAACCTGAAACCAAAGCTTATATTTGACGGTAACAAGATATTATACATGAAAATTGGAAAGATTCGCTTCCTCGATTCCTTCGCTTACTTTCCAACTAGCCTGGCTACACTTCCTAAAATGTTCGAGATCGAGGATCCATCTGTCAAGAAGGGATATTTTCCATATCTCTTCAACAAAAGAGAGAATTACAACTATGTAGGACCAATACCTGCATCTCACTATTATAATCCCCAATCAATGAAGCCGGAGGATTTTCAAAAATTCGATGACTGGTATAAAACTCAAGGCAATGTAACCTTTGATTTTAGGAGAGAGATCATCCAATATTGTATCAGCGATGTGCAGATCTTGCAACATAGTTGTTTGAAATTCAGGGATTTGTTTGCCAAAGTTACTGGCCTCTGCGCTTTTTGAAATAGCTTTACTATTTCTGCCGCATGCATGAAGGTGTTTAGATCTCTATTTCTTAAAGAAAACACCATTCTCCTGATTTCTGAAGTGGGATTTCGATCTCCTCGACAGTATTCGAAAGTGGCTCTTCAATGGCTTTCATTAATCGAGTCTCAGAGAAATATCACCATTGAGCATGCAGGCAATTCGAAAGAGCGAAAATTGCTGGATCGATGGTTTGTGGACGGTTATCATGAGCCTACTCGTACCGTCTTCGAATTCTACGGATGTTTTTTCCATGGATGTATTTTTTGCTACAAACAGAGAGGTCTTAGACACCCGCATTCACAGCGTACTATGCAGGAACTGTACGAGCAGACATTGGAAAAGGAAAATTATTTTCTCTCTCATGGTTTTGAGTTCGAGAAAATATGGGAATGTCAATTTAATAGAATGCTGAAGGAAAATGATGAACTAAGAGAGACTCTCAAGCAATTCGCGATTATAGCCCCCATCGATCCGAGAGATGCTTACTTTGGAGGAAGAGTAGAAGCGATACGGCTTTTACATAATGCTAACGATGATGAAGTTATTAGGTATTTTGACATTCTAAGCCTCTATCCCTACGTTTTGAAATATAGAAAATATTGTATAGGTATCCCTCAGATTTTAAATAAGTTTACGAGTACAAATATATTTAACTTTTGTGGTCTTATCAAATGCAAAGTTGTACCGCCAAAAGGACTTTTTCATCCAGTTTTGCCCTATCGATTTGAAAAGAAATTGTTCTTTCCTCTTTGCCGAACATGTCTGGAGAGAAAAAATCGAAAAATTAGATGCACTCACGACGATGAGGCTTGAAGTCTTTTAGGAACTTGGGTTTCTTTCGAAGTACAGTATGCTCTGGAACGTGGCTTTAAAATTCTGGAGCTATATCATGTATGGCATTTTCCGGTGACAGAACAATACAATCGTCAAAAACGTTCTGGAGGATTGTTTATGGACTACGTAAACATGTTTCTCAAGATCAAACAAAGCAGCGAAGGATTTCCTTCGAATTGTATCACAGATGAACAGAGGAAGAATTACATTCAAGATTTTGTTGAAAAAGAAGGGATTGAGTTAGATTATAGAGATATTAAAAAAAACATGCCTCTGAGGAATTTGGCCAAGACATGCCTCAGCAGCTTTTATGGGAAACTTGCTCAATCAGTACAGAGAACACAGACCAAATTTGTAAATGATCCGAAAGAGTTCTTTAAATTGTTAAATGATGATACCAAAACAGTCAGTAGCGTTAATTTCTTCAATAATGATAAGATCGCCCAGATACAGTGGAAAGATGATACCGAAGTTCTTCCAACTGCTGGTCATACAAATCTCATACTTGCTGCTTTTGTTACATGCCATGCCCGTTTACAAATTCTCAGTTACATGGAATTACTGAGAAGTGCTTGCATGTACACTGACACTGACTCTGTGTTTTTCACTCACAAGAAGGAATGTGAATGTCCAATTCTCGCTGGAAACATGTTAGGTGATATGTCGGACCAAATTAAAAAAGATTTTGGTGGGCAATATATGATAACAAGAAAGGAATTTTTTTAAAGATCATGCGATGTGTCTGGTTGGCATACAGAACGATGAAAGTTGTGGAAAAGAACACGTTCAGTTTAAAACATCCGTTTACTTGTTTCATAGCTGGAGCTGGAACTGGTCAAGAAACTTTTGTATTACAGAGATATTTTAATTGAACCACCACCCGAGAAAATTGTTTGGTACTACGGAGTTTATCAATCATGGATGTCGGAATATTCGAATTTCGTGCACTTCTTCGAAGGAATCCCGAAACTACAGACTCTAAACACCCTTCAACGAAAGCTACTTATTTTAGACGATCTTATGGGATCTTCAAAATTCCAGGAAGTTGTTGAACAATTATTCACGAAATACAGTCATCATAAAAACATCAGCGTTATCTATTTAATGCAGAATCTTTTCTATCAGGACAAAGTGCATAGAACAATCTCGTTAAATACCCATTACTTCATTTTATTTAGGAACATTCGTGACCGGAAACAGATTCTCTACTTCGCGAGACAAGTGTTTCCCGAAAACGAGAAACTTTTCCTCGAAGCCTACAAAGACGCTACGAGTAAACCGTATGGATATTTATTCATCGATCTAAAACCTGAAACACGAGATACGTTTCGCATTCGTACGGGAATTTTTCCCGACACCCCTCTCACTATCTATTTGATCCATAATTCCAAAAGATGAACCATCTCACTCGTCATCTGAGCATCATGAGGAGAGGATCGCCTCGCCGTCTTATGAAATACAGGCAGTTACTCCAAGCATTTCCATCCTTAAATCCTCCACAACTCAAAGGAGTTCTCCATTACGGATCGGACGATTTACTACGTTGTCTTTGCGAAGTCATCAAGTACGTTTTGAATGGAACTGTTTCGATCACTCCCAGTCAGAAACGTAAACTCCAACGATACAAAAAGACACTGAGAGCCCTAGTACAACCGAAACAGAGTCTGAAGAGCCATAGACGACTACTGGTGCAGACGGGTGGTGCATTCCTTACTTTCTTAATTCCAGCACTGGGAGGTTTACTAGGTTCAGTCTTCGGACATGGATAATGGACACACTCAAAAAATTAATCGTCTTACCCGAGGAAATGGTTCAACAGAGATTGGCACCATCTGAAACATTTCATATACATCAACCCCGATTTCAAAAACTACAATCCTTGCAGTCCGAATTGGACCTATTACTGACTAATCTTAACCTTCCGGATGATGTAAAATCGAAGTTCATCAGTGATTTACAACAGAAATACCGACTATTCTTTCGACATCATCCATCATCTCCATCATCCTCCGACATCGATGGAAAATCAGAAGATTGTCCATCCCGCCGCCGCCACCGCAGACGCCCCCCCCCTCCCGGGGGCGCAACGGACAGTGAGACGGCGACGACGACGACGGATGAAGAAGAAGAAGAGGAAGAAGTCACTCCATCCTGGGACTGTATGCTGCATATGAATCTTCCCAAAAAAATCGTAACCAAGGACAGGCATTATTCGAACAGTTGAAATCTCATCGTGAACTGAAGTTGCATCCATCGAGTGGTGAACTAATTGTTCGGAACAAGAGAATTCCGGGTACTAACATCTTGGAATTAATCAACTATATTTCACGACCAGCACGTTTTGACAATCCCAAACCGAGAGGTTGGCCAGAATTCAAAAATTCTAATCGATCTTAATATCCCAAAAGATTATTTCGGCAATGCGAAAGAATGGAAGGATATAATGCGCCAAAGGAAATCGGCACGTCTCAGTACAAAACTAAGAAGTTTAGACGTATCGGGACCTCGAGGAGTTGTCGCTATCGAAGGTGAGCCGTCCCACCCTCGCAAGAAAACGAAAGCATCGGCATCGGCCGCCGATGTCTCCCGTTTATTCGAAGAAGTCTTACAGCGTTGGAAAAAGTACGAAGATTTCAAAGAATATTGACACTTTTCTTCGTGAAATCTACTTCGACCCAAAACAACACGGTTCTTTCAGAGGGATTGCCAAATTATACAGAGCTGCCAAACAAATTCGTCCCGATATCACTATCGGACAAGTAAAGGATTGGCTGAAATCCATCGATACATATACTCTCTTTCGTCCCGTTCAATATCGTTACCCGAGAAATAGAATTATGGTAGAAGGTCCTCATCAGCAACGGCAGAGTGATCTGGTCGATCTCACATCGCTCAGTCGTTACAATGACGGATATAAATTCCTGCTGACAGTTATCGATGTATTTTCTAAAAAATCTTTCGTCATTCCTTTAAAATCAAAAAGTTCAAATCATGTTACAGAAGGTTTTAAATCACTTCTCGAATCAGGTAGAATGGGGATACCAGATTTTCTACAGACAGACAAAGATAAGGAATTTCTAAACCGTAAATTTCAAAATCTTTTAAAAGAATATGACATTCATTTTTTCACAACTCATTCCGAAACTAAAGCTGCCATTGTGGAACGTTTTCACCGCTCCTTAAAATCGTCGATGTTTAGATATTTTTATTACAGCGGAAGTTATCGATACATCGATGTTTTAGAGGATCTAGTAGAGGCGTATAACAACACGTATCATCGCAGCATTAAAATGACTTCCAACGATGTCAGCAAGGCTAACCAATCACAAGTTTGGAAAAACCTCTATCATTCTCCCGCCGCCGCCGCCTCTTCCTCATCGATCCTCCGAGCTGGTGACAGAGTACGTGTTAGCAGTGTACATAGAGCTTTTGCTAAAGGATACACAGGCCACTGGTCAAAAGAGGTTTTTACAATCGATGAAGTTGTGAAAAGAAATCCTTCCGTTTATATTCTACGTGATGATAAGGGAGAAATCATTGAAGGAACCTTTTTTCCATTAGAATTACAGGCAGTTCTCAAACTATATCACTCTCATTACCCCGTGGAGAAAATTCTAGACGAACGAGGTCGGGGATCTACGAAGCAGTACCTAGTTCGATGGCTCGGCTACACTCCCGAATTTGATAGCTGGATTGATGCAAAGACTCTTCAACCTCTCACAAGATATGGATAACTTTTACATTACTTTACCGAGTAACTCCAGCGCTCTTTATTTCCCAGACAATACACTTACCTCTTTCACCATAAAACTTCCAAAACGAATAGAACTGAATGATAGTTACGAATGTGCAATCACTGAAATTCAGTATCCTCATACATGGCACAATGTTTCGGAGCTCGGAGGAAATTTTACGATCACCAAAAATCCCTCCGTTTTAGTCCAGTTACCTCTTAGACGAAAGTATAGGAGCGCGCAAGGCATGATTAATACTTTTCAACGAATGATTACCAATCATACATTTCAACAACTCTCACAATACATTACATTCATCTACAATGATGCTACCCAAACTGCCCTCCTCTCCATCCCTCGAAATTCGGAAGTCATTTTGCCAGAATCGTTGGCTGAAATTTTAGGATTCGACACCAGTGTACTAGAATCCCAACGAGACTTATTAGACCCCTCTCTTAGACTCGTCACTATTCGAGAGACTGTTGGAGGTATACAACCTCCTAAATCGACGAACATTGATACGAGTTCGATTCACTCTTTTTATCTTAAAGTCAACATCGATCCCGTCAACCCTCCCGAGACTAAGGTTTTTCACTATTGCTCCCGGTCATTATTCAGATCCGGAGCAGTTTACTCAAGTTGTTAACGAAGTTATCGAACATCGTTACAATGAAGAAAGAGGAATTCGAATTTCTTACAATCCCCTTTCTCGCAAAGTCACTGTACACATATCGGGAAACTATCATTTGCGCCTCTCGAAACATCTTTTATCTTAGGTTTTGGAGGAGAACAAGAATTCTACCAAACCAAAGAAGCACTTTCAGTCCTCGATCTGTACGGAGGATTTTATAGTATCTATATTTATTCGGATATTGTGGAAAGCAGCGTTGTCGGAGACACAATGGCTCCACTACTACGCATGGTCCAAGTTCGAGGCAATGACGGAGATCCCATCACAGAATCCTACACCAATCTCTATTATCGACCTCTACTACGTCATTCTTTCGAAACCATTTCTATTCATCTGCGCGATGATGCAGGACTTGCAATCCCCTTCGAGAAAGGACGAGTGATAGTGCAACTGCATTTTCGTTCTATTCGCTAAAAAACAAACAATGGTTCGTCGTCTCCCTACTCCCTATTACTGCGACCCTTTAAAATGCGATCAATATTACGCAAACCAAGCAGGTCAGGGCGAAATACCAGTGTTTATTGGACGTCGATATCAGCGTGGCCACGGGTTAGGAGGCCTGTTCTCATCTCTCTCGAGATGGGTTCAACCTTTCCTCAAACAAATAGCCATCACTGCAGGACGGTCGGCCTTGCGTGGCGGAACTCGACTTTTAGATGATATCGAACAGGGAACGCCCTTTAAAGAAGCCGCAAAAACGAGATTTCGTGAAACTGTCGATGACATTCTCTCATCTGCAGCGTTTCAACAAGGAACCGGAAAAAGGAAACAGAAATGCAGTGGCGGAAATGCAGTAACTCCCTCTAGGAAACGTAAGATGCGCAGATATCATCGTCATCAAAAGCCAAAAGGGGACATTTTTCAATCGCTAGCGTAACGGCATCCTCCGGACAATTCCCCCATCCAAAGAGCTGTGAATGTTTTCATAATCAATTAGACCTCTTTGCTGTACCACCAACAACAATTTCAATCGACAATACTTTAGATAGCGAATTCTATCCCATCTCGTCGCTGAGTGACAGCGCACCGATCGAATTTCTAGTGAATGGTGCAACTGAGGAATACTTGGATCTTTCACAAACTCTTCTTCACCTACAAGTTCGAATTGTCAAAGGAGTCAACAATGAATCGATTGCAGCTGCTGACAAAGTAAGTGTTGCCAACCTTATTCTTCATTCTCTTTTTCAGTCAAATCGATGTTTACCTAAACTCGTTTCAAATTCCGATAATTGTTACAGTTATAGAGCTTATTTTGAAACTTTTTTGAATTTTGGTCAAGATGTAAAAGATTCGCAACTAACTGCTTCGGGATGGTACCAGAACAGTCCAGGTAGCTTTAACGAACTTGATCCTGCCACCAGCACAAACGAGGGACTGAAAAAGCGATACGAACTCTTCAAAGAAGGTAAAACAGTCGATCTATTGGGACGTCTCCATTGTGATTTATTCCAGCAGAAACTCGCCTTACTCAATAATGTCGATCTTCGCATTCGAATGATTCGAAACAAAAATTCATTCTGTCTACTCTCTCCCGAAGATGCTCCTTCCTACAAAATCCATATCGAACACGCCTCTATGTTCGTTAGAAAACTTAAAATCTCACCCAGTGTTCTCATTTCTTATTCGAAAACATTACTCGACACAACAGCCAAATATCCCCTTAATCGTGTAGAATGCAAAGTCTTTTCTCCACCCCAGGGCAACTTACAGGATTCCATTGACAACGCCTTCATCGGACAAATTCCAAAGAGAGTCATTGTCGGACTCGTTGATAATACATCGTTCAATGGATCGTTCAAAGAAAATCCTTTCAACTTTCATCATTTTCATATCAACAACATTAATATTTCCATCGACGGAAAGAATGTTCCCCATCACCCTCTGAAGCCTGACTTCGAGAAAAGCACTTACGTTCGCAGTTACCTCTCACTTCATACCATTACCAATAAGTTTCTCTCCAACGAAGACTTCTCACTTAGTTATAAACATTACACCCAAGGGAATACTTTATTTGCATTTGATCTTAGCCCAATTAGCACAATCTGGCCAATGAGGACCATCTGCAATTCATCCATCAAGGCACAGTGCGAATCAACCTAATGTTTCAGAAGGCACTCCCTAAAACAGTGAATGTGATTGTATATGCAGAATTTCAAAAAATTCTCGAAATTGATGCAGCTCGCAACATTTTTCTCGACTAATCATGAACACACTCGAAATTTTCCAACGTCTCTCTTCCCATCCCAAAACGCAGAAATATTTTGGTGGTGTTAAATAAACCCTGCAATAAACTACCCCAACGTGCCACTAAACAACTGTTCGTCGTCAACTTGGATAAACATACAGAACCTGGCAGTCATTGGATTTGTATTTTCTTTGACTTCGAGCATCGCCTGGGAGAATATTTCGATTCCTACGGACTACCACCATGCAACCCTTATGTGCGACGATTTCTACGGGAGAATTCAAGATTCATTCAGTCCAACAGCGTTACTTTACAAGGACCGTTCTCAACAGTTTGCGGAGAATACTGTCTTCTTTATGCCATGGCCAGATGTCTTGGACAATCCATGAACAATTTAGTGTCACATTTTACATCGGACAAAACATTCAACGATGCTCTGGTCAAGGAGCTAGTGTACAAACGACTGTTTCCTATCTCCAAACATCATCCAGAACGAGTATCCTCTGAACATCGTTGTCGTCAATGCTGCATATCTCTCTTATCTAAATCATAATTGAAATATCGTGTAACAATTTTCTATAGTTTGTATTGCTTTCAAAAAATTCTGCCTCTGTTTTTTTTTCTTTTAAAAATTAAATCATAAGATAAGCTTATAGAGAACAAACATAAGAATCCCGGTTTCGAACCCTGGAATTTCAGATAAAAATTTTTGTCGTTGTTTTATTTTTCTTTTTAAAAAATAAAATTGAATAATAGGATAAACTTATAGAGAGCAAAAAAATAAGAAAAAAAAGAATAATCTCATCCCGGTTTCGAACCCTGGAATCTCAGATCTA
Source organism: Thereuonema tuberculata (assembly GCA_023159025.1). Taxonomy (NCBI): domain Eukaryota; kingdom Metazoa; phylum Arthropoda; class Chilopoda; order Scutigeromorpha; family Scutigeridae; genus Thereuonema; species Thereuonema tuberculata. Next base: position 894 of record JAFIDM010120926.1, on the reverse strand, counting down.
CTGAATCAACTCTCCAGCTGATTCAACATATCTGCGTTTTAACCACTTAAACTATAAGATCCTTCCTAAATAAGATCTCAAAAAATCTCTATCTATAGATACTTTCCTATAAAAAATAATCCCAAATTAAACTATTTCAAATACGAAATCATTCCTAAAAATCTCTATTCAAACAGAAACATAAAATAGAAAATTCAATTCAATAAGGGTAATCCCCCACATCTCGAAGACAAAAATTTTTCCGTTCAATTCTAAAGCATGAAAAATTATATCAAACAATTATTAATTTATTCACGAAACCTTGTGTTGCAAACAAAACAATTTAATACGACTAAAACTTTTTCTCAAATACTTCAACTCTTATGCTTATTATAGATCGTTCTCAAGGACAAAACGGACGTTTCAAGGTCAAATGTGTCCTAAACAGATGTTTTTTTGTGTTCCATAGTGCATACTATACTACTCTCCTGCCCTAAAATAATTGGTTCCTCTAAAGCGAACCTATGAGAGAGTGACCCAAAATGCCTTACAGGGGCGTGGAAATTACGCACCAACATTAAATCAACTACTTTTTCTTCTCAAAAGACATTTGTTAGTGTATTTTTAAAATTAAAAATACCTTAACAAAATTAAAATTTAAAATGCACTTTAAAATATTCTCTCTCCGACTCTCCCCGCTCCCTCCACTTTGATGACAAACATACATCCGTTTTTTGCCGATAAATAGTATGATTCATTATTATTATATAGCTATATCACAGCAGTTAATAATGGTTCTAATAAGGCGAGGACACGGCATGTATGTCGAAATTGATCAAAATACACATGGAATACTTGAAATACTTGAAATACACATGGAATACTTTTCCAAAATTTTGGAAAATTTGACATTGT
>JAFIDM010120813.1:0-13466 GCA_023159025.1 Thereuonema tuberculata | reverse complement strand
TCTGTGATGTTTTGGCAAAAGCTTCATGAATAAAACACTTTCAAATAGTGCAATGCACTGTTTCTAATGATTTTTGTTGGAATTAAGCCATTTTGATGGGGGGGTTCCTGTAAATGTGCTTCAGATCAGTAATCAGTGTCTTTTATATCAGCTTTGAAGTCACTTTAGAGTAGTAATTAGATCTTAAGTGATTGGTTATTAAGAACATTTGTAATTTTAGGCCAATTTTTTGATCAAGCAATCTCATCTTCCCAAACTTCACATGATTTTAGGACTGAGCTATGACATTCATTAGGACTTTCAATACTGTAGCATAGGAATTAGCAACGATTGGTAATGGAAAATCTGTAGTTGCTTTTCTATTTACTATTATTTAGGTAACTGTTTAGATTAATTTCAATATCAGTTGGCTTCTATATTTCGTTGTTTTTTTAAGTTTAAACTCTGCAATTTATTCCACTTTATACATTTTCCCATTAGATTTCACTGATTAAACTTTTTTTTTCCTAACTAATTTAAATTTGACAGTCCTACTGGGGTAATTTCCCTTGTCAATAGGTTCTGGAGATTAATGTTAAAAATCTGATATAGCTTTAATTTACATATACTAAACTACAATTTACGTATAATCTACATAAATAATAATTTAATCTATAAAATAATAATTTTTAATAATCTATAAAAATTTAAAATACATATTTCAAAGTACATCCAATCCAATGTGAAATTGCATATGCATATATATTTCTGTATATATGTATAGTATACATGCAGGAGTGTAAATACATTTATAGTAGATGTCACTTAATGTAATCACGGTTAATGTTATCATTCGTTTAATATTATCAATAACCTCTGGTCCCGAACAGACGTATTCGAATTAATGCAAAAATGATCGCTTAATGGGATCGCTACATCGCTTAATGTTATCAAATTTTAGGCCAATTGGTTCATTTTTGATGAGCGATTCCGGCGAAGTTCGTGGGACAAGCAATTGAAAAGAAACATTCTCCTCCTCATTGACAACTGCACTGCCCATGTCGAAACGGTGCCGTTAAAACACAAAGATCGTCTTCCTACCAGCCAACACAATATTGTTGCTTCAACCATGCGATCAGGGAGTAATCTGAACGCATAAAGCATATTACAGAAAAGAAATGCACTCACGAATCTTGGAAAACATGGAAGATATGGAAGAAGGTAGTGGGAGTAACATGGCTAAAAAAATTAATATTTGGGATGCGATACATTTGTTGGCGATGGCGTGAATGAAGTGTCGGAAAAGACGATTCGCAATTGTTCCAGTCATGGAGGTTTCTTACAACCAGAAGAAAATGCCTATGCAGTTGTGGAAGAATTTGAGAAAATTATCAGTGCTCCACCCAACATGACTGATCAAGATTTCGAAGCTTGGATGGACATTGACGAGAACCTAGAAACTTCGGCTGTATTAACAGACTACGACATTTGTGAAGCTGTATCGAACAAGAACGAAATATCGATGTCTGTTTCTGATGAAGATGAACCCGAAAATGTTATCGAGGAAGAGAAGACTCCAACGAGTGCTGAGATGAGGAATGTGCTTCGAATTTTGCGACTGGAGTGCAAAGAAAAGCTGAGGCTGATGGGTTTCATAAACATTATAAGTACGAACGTTTTATTAATGACTTACCCCGTAAGCAGATCAGGCAATCAACAATTGATGATTTCTTCGTTCCTTGACATCTATGTACTATTTTTTGTCTATCAATTTCACTTTTTTATTTCATGTATATAATTTCATTATGTTAAGTAAATGTTTTCTGCTGAAATCATCCTCTCCTCACCATTACTACAGTATATGCTGCCCTTTTTCAATTTATATTTTTCGTTTATTATAATCAATCGGTTAGTTATCAAAATTGGATTGGCCCGATGTGATCACATTAAGCGGTGTCTACTGTATATGCATGTTCACGTATATTATAGGCATACATTAATACCATAAAAGTTAAAGTAATAAAAGAATATATATTAAAATATTATTAATTGCTATGATTTACTGGTTTTTTTATTTTATAGTTGATTACATAGTTGATTAAGTTGATGTTTTTAGCTGGAAATTTTGTATGAAATGAGACACTTTCTAAGCCTTGGATTTCAAAGTTATGTAACTACTTAAAACCATTTTATCTTATTCTCTAAACTTCAGACAATCATCTCTGTATTATGTCTGTTTCTTTATGAGCACAACAATTTGTAGTGCTTTAAACTTGCTTTATTTATCTACAATTATATTTTAGTAATATTCACTTTTGGGTGGAAAGTAATTTCTTTTACCATATTAAGACAATCTACCCACTATTGCTTTTGCCCAAACACAAATATTTCCTAAAAATAATCAGTGAATACTGCATACTCTCCAAGTTGTAGATTGGCTACTCGACTCTCTAAGGTCTGCAATAATATATTGACGCAAAGTCGAAAAGCCTTCCCGATTGGTCAGTTAAACTGCCCTGCGATTGGCTGAATTGGGAGGCTAATCGGCTACGCATTGAATCCTCTCACCAAGTGGTGGACCATACAGAAAGCTTCGCCGCTAGCTCTCTCCGAGTGACAGACCAGAAAGAAACCTCTACTTTTGATTTTCAGAATCCAGTCCATGTATGTAAACCTGTAAGTAATTGTAAATAATGTGTGTGTGCCTTAGACTAAACACCAGCGTTAGTCTCTGTCATTTCGACCATACATCATTGGTGCCGAAGACCAGTCGGACCAAGGCCACACCATGCCCAACTTTGCCGATAACACCTCTAGATGACGAGACCCATGCCCTTGACGCTACCTGACCGCAGACCCCTAGAACCACCCTCGCCTTACTTTACTGAGAATCAACATCATTCTACGGTGCAGCAACTGATCCCTTGCCTGGCTCCGAGACTTCGAACGAGTAGCCCGATTCAACGGATGGGCAGATGACAACAAATTGGCGTAATTACCCTTCGCCCTCACGGACACAGGTTGCCCTTTGTTCGATAACGAAGAAGCCTCCATCCCCTCCTGGGATTCCTTCACCTTATGGGATTCCTGGGATTCCTTATTGCTGGGAACCTTTGTCGCAACCACAGACCCGACCAACTAGCCCCTGCCGTTTCAGTAGCCGCTAGAACGACTCTCCCGATCGACAAAGACCTATGCTACAACTTCGTCGCCTATCAACCAGCATGACCACCTCGCCAATGTCCAAAACACTGCCTCAGCGCCGTTAATATGTACCGCCGCAGAAACAACCATCATCCCGCCATAGTCGTGGTCCACTGCTGCCATAGTCGTGATCCTACCTACAGATATTGCAGGACCGACCTTAATCCAGCAGATACCCGAAACAACTACCCCGCACTTATCTGACCTTCCCAGCCACAGTCGATCTCCCGGCAAATACTCTCTTCCTGTGGGTAACTAAAATCTCTTGAGCTCCCGCCTTTCTACCAGCACAAAGCAGCATTCGATGAACCCACACATGACGACAACTCGAAGCCTCCTGCCGTCCACTGCGTAAAAAACCTTTCTGGGTATCCCCTATGGAATGCACAGCCATCGAACAGAAAACACGCAACATGCTGCGGAAAACCGTGATATTACCCTCCCAAAGCCCATGGAGCTTGGCCGTCATTCTCGCCCAAAAAAAAGACGGATCATGGCGTTCCTGCATGGATTACCAACACCTGAACGCCATGTTATATTATAAATGTTATTTGTTATAATTTACTTTTGTATCTAAAATAAGAAAGATAATCAAAATATTAATGACAATAATAATTTTTAAAAATTTATAAACAATGTTGAAAATTATTAAAACAAACAAAATAAAAAATGCTAGATGCATATCAATGCACTGTCTGCTAATTGATAATGAATTGTCTTCTTATATGAATAAAAAGAAAAATTCTTGTCCCTTTTTCACTAATTCCTTCACCTTCTTTTACACATAAGAGAGATTTTCCCATTTCTTAGGCCTTTAGTGTCAATAGTTTCCAAGCATCCCAGGACAGATTTGTTTCGCGCTATCATCTCTCATCAGCTGAGATTGCTCGAAAAATCTGAAACTCTTTCTATGATGTCAACAGCCTACATTATCTTCTTGATTCTTCTTCAGTCGGGTTCTGTCACACATTATTCTTTAGTTACTTTTTGTCTTTTGCAGAATTACATTTCGGGTGCTTCGATGGTAAGCTCAAGTTTTTATTTTTTAATTTCTAACCTAAGGCAGTTAAAGAATTAAGGATAGAAAGTTACAAAAAAAAAAAAAAATGAATACGAACCTTCAACAAATTTTTATATATTTTTCTTATATTTATTGGAAGCTATAAATTTTAGTAATATAAAAAAAAACCAGAAAAAACCCAGCCAAATCCTTATTTAATTTTGATACATACTTAATGTAACAATCTATGTCAGTATATGAATGAAATGCATTCGCAATATTGTCACTGCAGCAGATATTTTAATGGAGAAATAGAATTACTCAAGGTTCTGCTCAATAGTCCAGGCAATCTGTGACTTAGCATGGGCAAAATTGCAACCGAAGCTTTTTAAATTGATTTTGAATCAGTAGTCATTGCTGAACAACATATCCAAAATCAGACAAAATCCAACCATGGGAACCCCCCCGAAAACGGATTTAAAATGGCGGATTGAGTGAAGTGTCATATTAGATTGCTTAGCCCAGGCAGAATAGGAATAAACCTAAGTAGTTCTAAAATTTGCAGGATTGTGTAGGGGTAGGTTCCCTGAACAACGTCCAATAAAGTCCCCTCTATTACAGGCACCGCGGGGGGTGGGAGGGGGGGTTAAAGGTCCCGTTTTTCATTGTTTCGCTCATAACTCGAAAACAGTGCGCCTTAGCGACAATACCTACGTAATGAAAATTAAAGCTTAGTAAATTTCCCCCAACTTTGTTCCTATACATAATTACGGAAAAACGGATGGTTTGCAAGATATGCCCTATCCAAAGTACGTAATTTTCACAAAAATAAAATTTTCGTAACATGTTGCATCAAACTAACCTTTCTAGGTCATCACTCGGTCGTTTCACAGAAACATCGTTAGAAAGAAAATTGTAGAGCATGAAATTTCCTTTAAGAATATATGTACATATATACAGTTGTATTGTATATAACTGTATAGCGTCAAGAGGTATAGCGTTGAGAAGATTGTTGCCAAAAATAGTGAATTTGCGAGAAAACTGCTCAGATCTGTTTGACATCAAGGCGGGCGATAAATGTCCACAGAGCATTATATATATGGTTTAGATATATGTTTAGTTATTATGTAGTGTGTATGTATTGAACAAATAAAATTGAAAGTATGTATTATTTTTGAAACAAAGAGAATTAAAGAGAATAAAGTAGTAAGTTGAACTTGACACATTTTATTGGCAAAAAAGGGTGAATAATTGGCTGTATAAAAACATTCCACAAATCTTCACTCTATCGCCTCAACCAGGTCCATCGCCACATCTTCTTCCTCCAGATGGTCGTCCGCATGGATTGGTGTGCTGTTGAGGCAGGCTCCAAATTGACGAACGGTGTTTCTGCAGCCACACTTAGTACTGCAGCCAGTATCACAACGGCAAAACATTGATTCAAGAGCTCTGGCAGGAGCAGTAGGTGTATTGTTTTGATGGGATTGAGGACTCTACTATCATCTGGAACCCAACCCCACCGTTCTGGATCGCGAAAGTTACCCAGCCATATCTGCATTTGTAAGTACATTCTAAACGAGTGTTGTTGTGCTGCACCTTTGGTTGGTGGTAAGGAAGTCAGATTGGCCCTCACCTTAGTGGAGGATTTCACAAAGCAGTTATAACGGTAACTGTTCAAATCGTGTTGGTTCGCGGGGTGCATGTTACATGATGAGGAAATTCTCCTCCCCAGCTTTTGCAACAGCATCCCGTGTTGAAGTGTGTTCGTGAAATACCTCAGCTATGGCTTTGGTTTCCCTCGGCATTTTGGTGAAGCATTTCAGGATAGACGCTTTGCTTTTGCCGAAGATGCCGCAAGTTGTGTCACACTCTGTGAAACTGTGAATGAAGAGGATCGATCCACTAAACGGGAGCTTCTGTAATTCTGAGATGGAGAATAATGTGGTCTCGGTGTTTCCTCTTCCAGGCTTCAAGAAGTAGATGTTTGTGTTTGGTGGTGTGAGGGCTATCAGCAGGACAGGCAGGTCTACATCTTCTCCAATCACAACAACAGAGGAATGAAAAGTCTTCTTGTTCAAGTCATATCGTACAATACAACCATCAGCATCTCCCGGGGAGGTAGTCGCCTGTATCCCTCGTGTGGTCAAGGTCATCACCAGCAGCGCTATCAGCTTGGTCTTGTTCTTATCATTAGCAAGGAATCTCCGGTATGTTTTGTCTTGATAACCATTTTCCACAAATCCATAACGTATCCATTAAACTTGGTAGAAGTGCATCGTGGGGATAGGATTTAAAGTTTTCACATCCTGCACAATAACATTCGTTAATCCCGGTTTTGGTAAGTTTACATAACGTCAGCAGTTCCAAAACATGCAATTTTCCCATTTCAACACCAGGTGAGCTGTTGTCAGTCGTTTGATCTCATCTGATTTCGGCAGAGCGACTGCTGGTGTCACACATTTCATGTCTCCCAAACTATGAAACGTTTTTAGGCCATTCAGAGTTAATACATTAAAGTCAGCTTTATCAAACACGTATTGGCAAAAAGTTTTACGCGGACATAGATGTCTGCTGTTGGTAAGAGGATGACATTTCCAGTTGTGCTGCTTGATAGTTTATAGCATTGAAACCCAAGCTAGCTAGCAAATTTATCAAATTCTTGGACCCAAATTTCCGGTGTGTGAAGTAGGCAATTCCTGTGAGGATTGGCGATATAAACGATCGTGGACGAATGGTAGAAATAATGGCATGGACAATGCCCACTTGTTTCCTCGCAATTTCCTCTTTACCCTGTCTTTGCTTTGAGATCAGAGCCTCCACGAAAGCTTGTAGCGTAGTCGGTACATTCTGGTCAGCGCCATTCAAGAAAGCATTGCTTGGAGGGTAACTGTTTGTATCATAAGCCTGAGATTGGATCTGTTTTATAATTGCAGCAGCTGTTTGTACTACTCTTATGCACTCTTCCTCATCGTTATCAGTTCGAGATGCATACAACGCAGAGTTCAAAATGTTCTCACCAACATCACGAAAGCATACAACCGTTTTATGTGGAGCCACCGTACTGAAAATGATCTTGTCACTTTCAAACTTCACTCACTTCATTTGTAGCTTTTCCGCACTTATCAACAGCACACCAATCCATGCGGACGTCCTTCAGGGGAGGAAGATGGGGCGATGGACCTGGTTGATAGATTGAAGATTTGTGGAATGTTTTTATACAGTATATGCACCCTTTTTTGCCAATAAAATGTGTTTCGTTCAACTTTACTACTTTATTCTCTATAATTCTCTTTGTTTCAAAAATAATACATATTTTCAATTTTATTTCTTCAATACATACACACTACATAATAACTAAACACATATCTAAACATATATATCTAAACATATATCTAAACCATATATATAATGCTCTGTGGACATTTATCGCCCGCCTTGATGTCAAACAGACCTGAGCAGTTTTCTCGCAAATTCACTATTTTTGGCAACAATCTTCTCAACGCTATATCTCTTGACGTGTTCAATATAACTGTATATATGTACATATTTTCCCAAGGAAAACTGCAAACATGGCATGATGAATCTTCCCTCGGCAAAAAATTCCGGACGTAAACTATCCCCCCATTCGGATGTCCGGGAGGGGGATACTGAGGAAGGTTACATTATAACGCAATTCAACCGACAGAAGAAAAGAAGATTGAGGATTGGATCATGGAATGTGAGAACTCTTCTTCAAGCGGGGAAGTTGGAAAACTTGAAGGAAGAAATGAGAAGAAACAGAGTGGATGTGATGGGAATATCAGAAGTGAGGTGGAGAAATAGTGGTGAGTGATGAATTTAGAATGTTGTATTCAAATGGTGAATGTAAAGGAAGTCATGGTGTTAGTGTACTACTGGGACCATGTGTGAAAGATAAAGTGATATCAGTGTGTTATGTAGATGACCGGATGATAATGGTGAGACTACAAGGGAAAAAATTGGACTTAGTGCTAGTGCAAATTTACATGCCACATAGTGGATTAGAAGACGAGAAAGTGGAAGAAAACTATGAGAAGATAGAAGAAATAGTTGAGAAAGAGAAGAAGGGTGCATGTGTAATCCTAATGGGAGACTGGAACGCAGTAGTAGGAGAAGGACAAGATGGAAAAACGGTTGGAAAATTTGGACTGGGAAAAAGAAATGACAGAGGAGAATCTTTGGTAAATTTCTGTAAACGGAATGAAATGATTGTTGGAAATACGTTATTCCAACAGCATAAAAGAAGACGATACACGTGGACTTGCCCAAGGGATAACAGTAGATATCAGATAGACTATATACTCGTACAGGAAAGATATCGAAATTGCTTAAAAAATGCAAAGACTCTACCAGGAGCGGATATTAATTCAGATCATGTCCTACTGATAGGCGAAGTTGATATTCGTCTGAAAAAGATAAGAGGAAGGCAAGTGACGAAGAAGTTTGATATAGAAAAACTTATGAACGAAGAGGAAAAAAGAAAATTTGAAGAACATTTTCAAAAGAAAGCCTCTAATTTAGAATCTGCACCTGAAAATAGTAATGAATACTGGACTCATCTAAAAAGCTGTATACAGGAAACAGCAGAAGAAACAATAGGATACAAAGAAGATAAGAGTAATAAGAAACCTTGGGTCACAGGGAAAATGTTGGAGAAGATGGAGGAAAGGAGAAAATGGAAAAACATCAACACAGAAGAAGGTAAAAGAAATTACAAGAAACTCAACAACGAACTAAGAAGAGTAACTCATAAGGCGAAGGAAAACTGGATGAAACAGAAATGTGAAGAAGTAGAGGATCTAGAGAGGAAAGGAAGATATGATTTAATGTACCGCGAAGTAAAATGTTTGGATTTCACAAATAAGAATAAGAAGTCCATGTGGTTGATAGAAGACGAAATCGGCAATGAAATAACCGACAAACAAGGAATTTTGAACAGATGGAAGAAGTATGTAGAAGAATTATATGAGACAGGGAATCGTCCAGATTACTTAGCTATAGAAGATGAAACAGCTGTATCAGAAGACGAAAAAGGATATTGTATTGTAAGGGAAGAAGTTGAGCTAGCGATTAGGGAAATGAAGAATGGGAAAGCAACAGAAGTTGATGAAATACACATTGAGTTAGTTAAATGCTTGGGTGACGACAAGAAGCAAATACTATCATTATGCAATGAAATATATGAGAAAGGTGAATGGCCTGATGATTTCACGGAAACAGTATTGCTGCCAATACCGAAGAAAAATAATGCAAAGAAGTGCAATGAGTTCAGGACTATCAGCCTTATATTGCACTCAGCGAAGATTCTTCTACGAATACTGAACAGACGTTTATATTCTAAGGTGGAAGGAGAGTTGGAAGAAGAGCAGTTCGGTTTTAGGAAAGGAAAAGGTACGAGAGATGCAATTGGACTGCTGCGAACAATCGGCGAAAGATATCTAGAAAAAAATAAACACGTATATGCAGTATTTGTGGACCTGGAAAAGGCTTTTGACAGAGTGGATTGGAATACACTTATGCAAATCTTGAAGAAAATTGGTGTGGATTGGAAAGAGAGAAGGCTAATAACTAATCTTTATATGAAACAACGAGTCAAAGTCAGGATAGGAGAAAAATTGTCAGAGGGAAGTGGAATAGGGAGAGGGGTGCGACAAGGATGCCCTCTATCACCTACGCTGTTCAACATCTACTTAGAGGAGTTAGTGAAGAATTGTTTTCAGAACATGGGAGGGGTGACAGTAGGAGGAAGAAGAATAAAGTGCATAAGATTTGCTGATGATATGGCATTGTTAGCAGAAGAGGAGATGATACTAAGGGATATGCTACTGCAGCTGAATGACAGCTGTGAACAATATGGAATGAAGATAAATGTAAACAAGACAAAGACTATGGTTATCGGAAGAAAGACAAAAAAGATAAACATAAGTATTCGGAATGAGACATTGGAACAAGTGAACAACTTTAAATACTTAGGGTGTACTATAAGTGGTGATATGAACTGCTGCCAAGAAGTCAAGAGGAGGATAGCAATAGCAAAGGAGGCTTTTAATAGGAAAAGGAGCATCTTCTGCGGACCTCTGGAAAAAGAACTAAGGAAGAGACTAGTGAAGTGCTTTGTGTGGAGTGTGGCATTGTATGGGGCAGAAACATGGACATTACGACGCAGTGAAGAGAAACGACTAGAAGCATTTGAAATGTGGATATGGAGAAGAATGGAGCGTGTGAAATGGACAGACAAAATAAGAAATGAAGCAGTGCTAGAAAGAGTGGGTGAAGAAAGAATAATGCTGAAACTGATCAGGAAGAGAAAAAGAAACTGGTTGGGTCACTGCCTGAGAAGAAACTCCCTAATGAAGGATGCACTGGAAGGAATGGTGAACGGTAAAAAAGTTCGAGGCAGAAGAAGATTTCAGATGATTGACAACATCAGGGTAAATGGATCTTATGTGGAGACGAAGAGGAAGGCAGAAAATAGGAAAGATTGGAGAATGCTGGGTTTGCAGTGAAGGACCTGCCCTTGGCAGAGAACTATGTATGTATGTATGTATATGTACATATATTCTTAAAGGAAATTTCATGCTCTACAATTTTCTTTCTAACGATGTTTCTGTGAAACGACCGAATGATGACCTAGAAAGGTCAGCTTGATGCAACATGTTAGGAAAATTTTATTTTTGTGAAAATTACGTACTTTGGATAGGGCATATCTTGCAAACCATGCGTTTTTCCGTAATTATGCATAGGAACAAAGTTGTGGGAAATTTACTAAGCTTTAATTTTCATTACGTAGGTATTGTCGCTAAGGCGCACTGTTTTCGAGTTAAAAGCGAAACAATGAAAAACGGGACCTTTAACCCCCCCTCCCATCCCCCGCGGTGCCTGTAATAGAGGGGACTTTATTGGACGTTGTTCAGGGAACCTACCCCTACACAATCCAGCAAATTTTAGAACTACGTAGGTTTATTCCGCGTTTTTTCCTATTCTGCCTGGGCTAAACAATCTAATATGACACTTCACTCAATCCGCCATTTTTAAATCCGTTTTTCGGGGTGTTCCCATGCTTGGATTTTGTCTGATTTTGGATATGTTGTTCAGTAATGACTACTGATTCAAAATCAATTCAAAAAGCTTCGGTTGCAATTTTGCCCATGTTCACGGTATTTTTCATTTAGTTTGCCTGGACTAAGGCAGTTAAAGAATTAAGGATAGAAAGTTACAAAAAAAAAAAAAAAAAAAAAACTGAATACGAACCTTCAACAAATTTTCATGTATTTTTCTTATATTTATTGGAAACTAAAAATTTTTTTAAAAAAAAAAAAAAAAAAAAAAAAAAAACCAGCCAAATCCTTATTTAATTTTGATACATACTTAATGTAACAATCTATGTCAGTATATGAATGAAATGCATTCGCAATATTGTCACTCAGCAGATATTTTAATGGAGAAATAGAATTACTCAAGGTTCTGCTCAAGGTTATTCAAGATATTAACACTCTTCTCAATAAATAAATGATATTAGTCGTTATACGAGATTGAAAATATGAAATTGTAGTAAGAGTAATAAAAATGGTCGATGGCCTTGTAATTATACTGTTTTGCATTTTATGAAAAATAAATTGTTTATTTATTTAAAAGTTCCAATGATTTGATTTTTCATTTGACAGGAAGAAAACGTTTAGGCCTATAGATAAGGCCAAAGGCCTGTCTTCCTCTATGGATCATGTGAGCTGCATTTTCCGACTTCCGGAAGTTCCAATTGGTGGTCACGTGACTTTGACTTCCGGTTAGTGGCCGCTTGCTTCCTTTTAATGAAAAACATGAGGTTTGAGTGACCATTTTGATCTATTCTTCAACTGTGTAGTTTGCCTCGAGCAATTGTATTATATAATTAATTTTAAATTCTTGCCTTTTTCTTCTCAAACAATAATAATTTATATCTTTGATTATGGATTGTGTAAAGACGGGAACTTTTTGTGAACAAAAACTCAGCTTAGACGGAGCAAAACCCCATGCTTTTGTCTAGAGCTATTGGTGACATCATAAACACAATCCGGTTTGGGGAATTTATGGGCAATTTTAGAATAATGTATATATAAAGTACACACACACACACACAGATATATATATATCTGCTTCCAAAGCCCAACAAGAAGAAATGTTTATCTTAAAGTTTTACTGCAGATATACAGTTTTGCACTTCGAAATTATCAACCTGCAGTTCGCCAGGTTTATCATCAATTAATTAGAGTGCAGAGTTCTTTTTGCTTTCGAGCTCTTCAGTAAGCGATACATCGATATTAAGGAGATTATTGAAACCATCAGTTAGCTAAATTACAGATATGTCGTCGAAAAGTATTGAAAATTCATGTAAATGTGACTTTCGTAAGAAACGCTTTTCTAAAACATGCAAGATAAATGTTCACATTAGATCCCATACATGTGAAAAACCATTTAAATGTGAGTTTTGTGAAAAAGGCTTTTCTCAAGCAGCCCATTTAACAACCCACATTAGATCCCATACAGGTGAAAAACCATTTAAATGTGAGTTTTGTGGGAAAAGCTTTTCTGATTCAGGCAATTTAAGAACCCACATTAGATCACATACAGGTGAAAAACCATTTAAATGTGAGTTTTGTGAAAAAAGCTTTTCTCAAGCAGCCCATTTAACAACCCATTAGATCACATACAGATGAAAAACCATTTAAATGTGAGTTTTGTGAAAAAAGCTTTTCTCAAGCAGTCCATTTAACAACCCACATTAGATCACATATAGGTGAAAAACCATTTAAATGTGAGTTTTGTGAAAAAAGCTTTTCTGATTCAAGCAATTTAACATCCCACATTAGATCTCATACAGGTGAAAAGTCATTTAAATGTGAGTTTTGTGAAAAAAGCTTTTCTGGATCAAGCAGTTTAAGAACCCACATTAGATCACATACAGGTGAAAAACCATTTAAATGTGAGTTTTGTGAAAAAAGCTTTTCTCGAGCAGCCGATTTAACAAGACACATTAGATTACATACAGGTGAAAAACCATTTAAATGTGAGTTTTTGTAAAAAAAACTTTTCTCAAGCAGGTAATTTAAGAAGCCACATTAGATCACATACAGGTGAAAAACCATTTAAATGCGAGTTTTGTGAAAAAAGCTTTTCTCAAGCAGCCAGTTTAACAACCCACATTAGATCACATGTAGGTGAAAAACCATTTATATGTGAGTTTTGTGCAAAAAGCTTTTGTCAAGCAGCCCATTTAACAACCCACATT
>JAFIDM010120811.1:0-13467 GCA_023159025.1 Thereuonema tuberculata | reverse complement strand
AACCGAGTAAGTCACATCATTCTTTTTTTTCAGTTATTGTTTTTTTTTCCTTTTCTTCTTTTTTGAAAAAAATGTATTCGCCAATGAATGAATTAGTCAATCAGATTAAATCCTTAGTAAAGTATTTTAAAAAGTGAATCAGATAGAGGTACATTGAACTCGATATCATGTCAAGTAGCTCAGATAGGGAAATAAAGGCCATTGCGGATCGATGGCACCTCAATCCAGACGAGATTATACCTAGAGTATCAACACCCGCCCCTAATTCGGATAATGAGTCGACACCAGCCATACAATCAATTGCTGAAAGGTGGAATATTGATCCGAAACAAATCACATCTGAACCATTAAATGCAAATAAAACTTTTGAAGATATTGCTGATCGATGGAATGTGGATATTAATACATTTCTAACCGACTCAGAGGACGAATCTCTGAGTTCGGAAAAAGAAGAAGAAGAAGATATACCTGAACCACTGTCGGCAAATGAAATTAACGAATTTGATAATTGGCTGTTAGGTTTCATTAATGTAAAACGTGTTATTGCGCGTCACTACATTCGTCGCTATAGAACATTGGGGATTCAGTATGAAATTGAATTATCATGTCCTACATTAGAGGAAATAAAAGCAAAGAATGCGGAAGGTCGAAAATTAAATTTAATGTTCATTGTCGAACGCCTCTTTGAATTATTAATACAACAACTCACTTCAGAGTGCCTTCCTAACGACAGGATTGGTATTCAAATAAACAGTGATCAGTTAGAGTCAGCTGCTTATTTAACTTTCACTGCAAAGAAAGATTTTAAAACAGAGTCGGTCCTTGAACTCGTAGAAATGTTAGCACAGTCCGGAAAAAGAATTGATTGGACTAGTACTTTATCTGTAAAGGTAACCTGTGTTTCGCCACCGGAGGGTGGAAGATTAAAAGGACCGAGCAATCTTCGTATTGAAGAATGGGTAAAAAAAAAAGAAGTGCATCATCCAAATTCAAAATCGGTCCGATAAATTATGCCTAGCTCGCGCTCTGGTCGTTGCCATGGCTCAAATTAATAGCTCTCCCGACATTCGGAAAATTATAAGAAGTAATTCTTTTCAACTGAAGGAGGCGGTTAACCTTCACCACAAGGCAGATGTCCCCCGAGGTTCCTGTGGGATACCCGAAATACAAAAATTTCAAAGGTTTTGAAATCCTGCCTACCAAATTATCATTATTTCTCATGAGATGGGGAATCAGGCTCTTTTCATGGGTCCTCTGGCTGAGAAAAAGCTAATTCTTTTTCATTACAACGAACATTTTGCCGTTGTAACAAGTCTGACCGCTTTTTACAACTGCACTTATTTTTGCATGACTTGTTTCAAGAAATACAAGGCTAAAGATAGACATACCTGTTCCAAAATTTGTTTTGCATGCAAGAAATCAGGAGGTTATTGCTCTGTCGAGAGTTATGTTCGCTGTGAGACCTGTAATCGATTTTTCAAATCTGCCAGGTGTTTCAAAAATCACAAAAGTATTTACAGTACGAAAGGTATTCTTATTTGCGACCAATTTCACCGATATCGAGTGTGGAATTACTGTTGACAACAGTACGGGGACCGCCCATTTTTGTGGATGCTACCGATGTCACAACTGTAAGAATATTGTCCCACTCGATCATTTATGTTATATTCAGCCAGTGTCTCTTCCCAATAACGAGGAGGAGGATGAGAATCAATTCCTGTTATTTTACGATTTTGAATGTAGCATAGAAAAAGATCTCGGCAATGGTCGTATAGAGCATGTACCTAATTTATGCCTAGTAAAATTCTGTTGCACGAAATGTGTCGACACCCAATCAGATGATTGTGAAAACTGCACCGCTCCAAAACTGAGGATTTTCAAAGGAGAAACAGCCTGTAGAGATTTTTGTGAATGGCTTTTTGGAACCTTTGAATATGAACATGTCTCCGCCATCGCTCATAATGCTAGTGGCTATGATTCTTATTTCATCATTCAATACATGTTGAAATGTAATCAGAAACCTCGAAAAGTTATTTATAACGGAAACAAATTGCTCTTTCTTCAATGGAAAAATATTCGATTTCTCGACTTGTTCGCCTTTATCCCGATGGCTTTAAAAAAATTACCCAAGGCATTTGGTTTGGATACCAGTCAACTATTAAAGGGCTATTTCCCCTATCTATTCAATCGAACTGAAAACTGGAACTATCGAGGATCCTACCCTTCTTTGGAACATTATGATGTCGGCAGTATGATGCCAGAGGAGCGTAACGCATTCATCCAATGGTACAATGAACAAAAAGGCAAAATATTTGATTTTCAAAAAGAAATCCTCGACTATTGCATTATGGATGTAGAGATCCTGAGTGCAGTGGCTTTGAAATTTCGCGAAGTTTTTACTTCAATTATAGGTAGCTGTCCATTTCAAATGGGGATTACAATAGCCAGTGTTTGCAATCGTGTTTTTCGGGCAAAATTTTTAAAACCAGAAACA
The DNA here is from genome assembly GCA_023159025.1 of Thereuonema tuberculata. Lineage (NCBI taxonomy): Eukaryota > Metazoa > Arthropoda > Chilopoda > Scutigeromorpha > Scutigeridae > Thereuonema > Thereuonema tuberculata. The sequence continues at coordinate 10,973 of JAFIDM010120811.1, read as the reverse complement.
ATTGCGCTCATCCCTCATAACGGGTTTTACAAAAATGCCAAACGCTATAGTAAGATAAGCATCGAGTGGCTAGAGTTTGAATCACGCCAGCGCAACGAATTCATTCAGCATGCTTTAAATCAAGGTGAAAAATTCATCCCTGAATGTCGTCTTTACGTCGACGGTTTTTCGGAAAAGTCCAGAACTGTTTTTCAATTTCAGGGATGTTGGGTGCATGGCTGTGAAAAATGTTACAGAAATAGACTGATGCTTCATCCCCATCGAGGGATGACGATTCAGGAGATATTTGATTTAACACTTGAAAACGTCCAGAGACTGCAATCCTGTGGGTACACAGTAGTAGAAATGTGGGAATGCGATTTTCGCACTAGATTAAAGACAGACGTGGAATTGAGCGAATTTGTAAAAGAGCTATGCATAATGCCTCCTCTCACACCAGATCAAAGTTATTTTGGTGGCAGAGTTGAGGGTTTTAAACTCTTCCACGAGATAGAACCGGACGAGGAAATTATTTATATAGACTTCATTTCATTGTATCCGCTGGTATTGAAAAAGGATATTTACCCTTTAGGCTATCCCGAAATTTTAACAGAATTTGATTCAACTGATATTTCCAATTTTTGTGGAATAGTACAATGCAGCATTCTCCCACCGAGAGGACTTTATTTACCGGTATTGCCCTACCGTTACAACAAAAAACTTTACTTTCCGCTGTGTAAAAAATGTGTTGAGTTGAAATCTTCTACAAAGTGCGAACACAATGATCAGGAGCGGATCTTAACCGGTGCCTGGGTCACTTTTGAACTCCAGCTTGCTTTGGAGAAAGGTTACATGATCAAAAACATTTTTCAAGTTTGGAATTTTTCAAAAACAACGCAGCTCGACCCCGAAACGGGACAGGGAGGCTTATTTACAGAATACGTAAATACTTTTCTTAAAATCAAACAGGAAAGTGATGGCTACCCTTCACATTGTCAGACAGAGGATCAAAAGAAGGCGTACATTGCTGAATACGCCCGAAACGAGGGGATAACTTTGGATCCTGACAGAATTCAGAAAAATCATCCATTAAGAACCATTGCAAAGATTTGTTTGAATTCGATTTATGGGAAATTTGCACAGCGAGTTACGAAGAGTAAAACAGACTACATAGAAAAACCAGAAACGTATTTTGGCTATGTTTTCAGTGACACGAAAATTGTTAAAAATGTCACTTTTTTTCACGACCGAATTGCACAATTGGTCGAAAATACTGAACAAATTGAAGATCTTTTGCTAGGAAGTCACACAAACGTTGTTATTAGCGCGTTTATTACAGCTCAAGCGAGAATTAGACTCTATCGTGAAATGGAAAAATTCGGCACATCCGTTCTTTACTGTGATACCGATAGCATTTTTGCTGTTGTCAAGAAACAATCATCTGTTTTATCCAATGTACCCATTGGAAATTTTCTTGGAAATTTAACGAATGAGATCCATAAAGACCACGGAGAGGAATTTATGATAGACATGTTTTGTACCGCCGGAGCAAAAAATTACGGTTATCGTGTTTCCTCAAAGAATTCTGACAAACCATCACAAATTGTGTTAAAAATTCGCGGTTTCTCTTTAAATTACGAAACTCGTGAAAGAATAAATTTGGATTTGCTCAAGTTCATGGTCGATGAACTGATTCAGAATAATGATAATAATAATGACAATGCAGAGCCATTGACCCAAGTTCCTATCTTTACACGAGGAAAAATTCGAAGAACGAAAAAAACGGAAAATCGTTTCTCAGGATGAGATCAAAATGTACCGTGCCGTCTTTGATAAGCGAGTGATTGTTCCTGGACAATATCAAACCTTCCCCTACGGTTATTGAGTGTGAAGACGTGGAAAAGACAACCAGACGCTTTGTTCAAAAAAAACAAAAGAATGTTGTATACATCCCAGTCCCTAAAAATGGAATCGGTAAGATTGAGATACAATGGCTTGTATCTTATATCTCGGCAAAAGATTTAGCAAATGCAGGTTTTATTTATATTCAATGTAATGATAGAGTGCAGTGTGTGTTTTGTAAGGGTATTATAGGCAGTTGGGAACGCCATGATTCCCCGATGTCTGAACATTATAAATATTTCCCTGGCTGTCCGTTTGTCCGAGGTCTGGATGTTGGCAATATTGCAAACTTGTGAAGAGGAAAAAAAACCAAAGATCCTCAACTTTTTTTTGCATGTTACGTCATGTTTTGCATGTCGCGACATGTATTTCCTGTTGATCTGCATGTCATAACATGCATTTTCGCCAAAACAATACCGACACCTGCGCAGGTTAGGACGGACTTTTTTTTCCCATCCCTCAACGTATTATTTTTTGATCTTTGTTTTTTTCTTATCGAAACAAAAAATATATTTACAATGTCTGAATATGAATTTATTCATAGCAGGGAATTCAAATTTAAACACCCCTTCAATTGTATCTTGAGCGGGGCTAGCGGAACGGGTAAGACCGAGTTTTCAAAAAAGTTTCTAAAGTATAAAGAGGATATGATTGATCAACCTCCAACGGAAATTTATTGGCATTATGGTGTGCATCAGCCATGGTTCAGTGAATTTACTGGGATGGTTAAATTTCAAGAGGGTGTACCTGACGTGAAAAAGTTTGATTCGGTCACTCCAAAATTAGTGATTATTGATGATTTGATGGGTGTTGACAATAATGCGCTCGAACCTTTATTTACTAAATACAGTCATCATAAAAATTGTAGCGTTATTTATATGGTTCAAAATTTATTTCATAAGGGTGGCGCCCACCGCACAATCAGCTTAAACACCCACTATTTTGTCCTCTTTAAAAACGTAAGGGATTTATCTCAGATAATGTTCTTTGCCAGACAATTATTTCCGAAAAATGAAAAATTCCTTGTGGAGGCCTATCGAGATGCAACACAGGAACCCTATTCTTATTTGTTATTGGATTTGAAACCCAACACCATGGAGGGAGTGCGTTTCCGCACTGGAATATTTCCCGACGAGTCATTGGGTATTTATTGACCAATCAGAAAATAGCTTTTGAAATCGCTAGGAATATTATTAGCGAAAAAAATGAAACCATTCGATGCGAGAGAAAAAATTTTTGGAATGGTATATGGAAATGGACAGTCAGAGAGATGGCACCTTCGAAGCGGGCTCCTCCTAGAGTGATGAAATACGCTCGCATTTTACAAGCAATTCCTCAATTTTCACCTCGCCAAATTAGAGCAGTTATCAAGGAAGGTAATCCCGACTTTATTCGTTGTTTATCTGAATGTGTGGGTAATGTTTTGCGTGGGAACGTTCCTGTGACCCCCTATCAAAAACGAAAACTATCTTGTCACAAGAAAATACTTAGGCTGATTGGCACATCAAAATTACCCATTCACAAAAAAAAGTCAATTCTCGAACAGAGAGGCTCGGGACTTTTACCCTTCATCATTCCTGCTTTGGCAGGACTATTCGGTGGCATGCTCGGTAGCAGTCGTTGAAGGAATGGAACACGGTAAAAAATTTGTTGTTTTACCAGAAGAACTCGCCTCACAAATGCTGCGAGGGTCCACACAAAAATACGACCCGTCTCAAAATATTATACAGAAACTATCCTCTTTGGAAAAAGAACTTGATCATCTTTTAAACGATAGCACCTTACCGAATGATTTAAAAATTAAATTAGTTAATAATATACAGCAGCGTTTTCAAACATTTTATAATCAGAACAAGAGCAGACGGTACGATCCTGTTTCACAGTCAATGACCGAAAATGTTGCGTCAGTCAGTGCCGACGTAAAAAACGAAGCGTCACAGGAAAAAAAAGAAATTCAAACTCTGTCAGGTGTTAGTTGGGAAGATGCGGTTTTGACTCGCATGCCCACATTCTATCTACCTTTTGCAAAAAAACTGTTGGAACGTTTTAAAAAGCTGCCCAATGTGGGATGGAATTCAAAAACGGGAGAATTGATGATTCGAGGTGAAAACATTCCTCAAAGTAGTATTTTTGATTTAATGAATCATTTGGTGAAGCAGAACAAAAGAACGCCGACTGGTTGGGTTCAATTCCGTAATCTTTTAACTTCTTTCCCACTATCAAAAGAGGACGTCCCGAACAATAAACAGTGGAAAATTATTTCAAAATTACAAGTTCCCGCAGCTAAAGAGAAAAACGGAAATTCAAAAATACGCGTACAGTCGGGGCAGGGAAAATGGCAGCCTTATCAGCAGCTGTGGAGAATTATTGAGATCGATTTATTTCGATCCAAAACACCCTGCCTCCTTTGACGGAGTACAAAAATTATACAGAGCTGCCAAACAGCGAAATAAATTCATTACCCTGATTCAAGTGAAACAATGGTTGAAAAGACATGATAACTACACTCTTTTTAAACCGGCTAGGAAAAATTTCCCGCGTGGAAAAACGAGAGTGTCCGTTATGAACGAACAGTGGCAGGCAGATCTTATTGATATGCAAAAACAGGCAAAATTTAATGATGGTTTTCGATTTTTACTCGTCGTCATTGACATCCTGTCGAAACGTGCTTTTGTAGTACCGCTGAAAAACAAAACAGGAGTCGGTGTAACCAAAGCCTTTGAGCATCTTTTTAAGACGGAGGACGTCGACCCTCCTGATCGTTTACAAACCGATAAAGGACGTGAATTTGTCAACAAAACCTTTCAGACATTTCTAAAAGAACACAATGTTCACTTTTTTACATCACAAGATCCTGTTGTTAAAGCTTCAGTTGCCGAAAGATTTGTGAGAACGTTTCGGTCAAAACTTTTCAAATATTTTCATTTTACTGGCTCTTTACGCTATGTTGATGTTTTAAAAGATTTGGTGGATGCCTATAATAACAGCTTTCATTCGAGTATTGGTATGGCCCCAAACGATGTAACCGGTTCGAATCAGCATCTTGTATGGCAGCGCCTCTACGGAAAAACTCCGAATACGTCACGACGACGACGACGACCGCCAAACGTGTCATTTAAGACAGGTCAGCAGGTGCGTATTAGTTCGGCAAGACGATCATTCCAAAAGGCGTTCGAGGGTTTGTGGACTCCTGAAATTTTTACAATTTCAGAGATTGTATCAAAGAGAAGCCCTCAAGTGTATCGTTTGAAAGACAGCTCAGGTGAGTCAATCCGTGGAACTTTTTACCCTTGGGAATTACAGTCTATTGAAAAAGGCGAAGATAGTTTCTATCCCATTGAGAAAATTCTTAAGGAAAAAGGACGAGGAAATAAGAAAGAATATTTAGTTCGCTGGCAGGGATACAGTCCCGCTTTTGATAGCTGGGTTAAAATTAGGGATTTACAGCATATTTCAAGTGCCTAAACAACAACAAAAAATGGATGAATTTTATCTGACACTCCCGAGCAATTCGAGCGCGGCTTTTTTTCCGAAAAACACAATTTCCACTTTCACAACCAAACTACCAAAAAGATTTGAATTAAAAGAACCCTACGAATGTGCCTTGGCAGAGGTTAGTTATCAGCATAGTTGGTACAACATAAGTGGTAATGATGGCGTGTTTCGAGTTATAAGTTATCCCTCTTTTCGTGTTACCATTCCATTAAAACCACAGTTTAAAAGCGCTGACAAATTCATTCGTAAAATTACAGCCAGCATTCAAGATCATCCCATAGAAAAACTTTCCAACGAGGTAATGTTTTTGCTAGTTTTCAATCGTGTTATCGTTTCCCTGCCGCGCGGAGCAGAAATTCGAATGTGCCTGCCTCTGGCTCAGTTGTTAGGTTTTAATCAGTCTGATCTTTTACGAGTGTCGGATGAGGAAAATTCAAAGCAAACCTTGGTTGTATTTAAAGAAAGTACAACGGCCAAAGACACACCTACCTTTACAGATATAGATCTTTCGAAAGCCCCCTTTTTTTTCGACTTTGAATTAAAAGAAGCGAGTTCTTCGGTCATTAATGAATTCAAAATTCCTCAGGGATATTATTCGAATGCAGCACACCTAACTCAGTTAATGTCAGCTCGTATTAAGGATCGTTTTCGTTACGAGGAGGAGAGAACGCCGGTTCAATTCACCTACAATAATATCACTCATAGAATCACTCTTGAAATAACTGGCTATTTTAAAGTAATTTTAACTCGCGAATTATCTGAACTTTTAGGTTTTCTCGGTCAGACAGAATTCCTTCAAACCATAGAGGCTAGCTCGGTTATTGACTTGAACGGCGGCTTCTATTCCATTTATATATATTCCGATCTGATTGACAATTCAATTGTTGGCGATGTAATGGCTCCCCTTTTACGCACGGTGCAAATTCGTAGCAAAGATGGTGACTTGATAACAGAGTCCTATACCAATTTGTTTTATAGACCTCTATTACGTCATTCATTCGATACAATTACAATATATTTGAGAAATGACGTTGGCCTTCCTGTGGCTTTCCAGAGGGGAAGAACTACATTAACCCTGCATTTTCGTAAAATACGACAGTAAGAAGTAAAGCCAACAAAGCATTTTGATTGGTGAAAAAAAACTCCAACCTTACCCCCAACCCCCACCCCCACCTTCCCCTTACCCTAGTGCAGTTAATTAAAGAAAAAAAGTGTGACTCATTTGTGTTCCGGAAAGAGATGCATTCGATACGATACAACCCCCACTCTTGTATTTGCTACTATGCAAATCAAATTGGCGGATCGGAATACACCAATAATGTGCCGTTCTACAGCGGTGTTCGTTATCAAAGAGGGGGTGGAATAGGCAGTGTGTTTAAATCATTATTTCGTTGGGCAAAACCAGTGTTAAAAAAGTTCGCCTACTCGGCAAGCCGTTACGCCCTAAGAAGTGGTAATCGCATTTTGGATGATGTTGAACAGGGTGCAACGTTTCAAAACGCCGCCAAAAGACAGCTTCAGCAGACATTGAAAGACGTAACTTCCGGCCAAACAGGAAGTGGGGCTGGACTTGGCCGGTTGTACGGCAGGCGCAAGTGGCTCAGTGCATTCGCTGACCAATCCGGTGACAGGTCATTGTCAAGGACGTGTGTTGGTGTTGGGAGAAAAAGAAGGAAAACAGTGCGTCAGCAGCGTTCTCGTACCAGCACTATCACCACCACCACAGCCAAAAGAAAGCAGAAAAAGAAGAAATCTACATCCAAAACAATTAAAAAGAAAAATTCAAAAAAACAATCTCCAAAGGACATTTTTGATTCCTGAAAAAAAAGAAAATGGCAGGTGAGGGACAATTAATTCATTGCAAATCTGAGGAGAGTTTTAAAAACGAATTGGATCTTTTCACTCTTCCTCCAACACAAGTTGTTATTCAGAATGGAGCCGACGTTGAATATCACCCGATTGCCTCCATCACCAAAACCGGACCCATTGAATTCGTGATCGCCGGTGCCGGTGAGGAATATTTGGACTTATCAAAAACTCTCCTCACTGTACGTCTGAAAATAGTAAAAGGTGGTGATTTGACAGCCATCGGGAAGGCAGACAAGGTGAGCCCAGTTAATCTAATTCTTCATTCACTATTCACTCAAGTCGATGTCTACTTGGGTGATAAACTTGTTTCCGCCTCGGACAATTGCTATCCCTATCGTGCCTACATCGAATCCTTTTTAAATTACGGCCTTGACAGTAAAAAGACTCTGCTATCTGTTGCCGGTTGGCATGAAGACAAGGCAGGCCAATTCAACGACCTCGATCCGCTTGCAGCCAATACCAATCTTGGACTCAAAGAACGTCACACGCTCGTGAGTGGTGGAAACACCATCGAGCTGCAGGGCAGTCTTCACGGCGATATCTTCAGACAGAACAAACTGATTCTTAACAAGGTGAACGTTCGAGTGCGTCTGATTCGAAGCAAGAATCAGTTTGTGCTCCTATCGCCCGATGAAAAAGCCGATTACAAAGTGGTCATCGAGAGTGCTTCCCTACACGTGCGAAAAGTGAACGTTATTCCAACAGTTCAAATTGCCCATACGAAAATTTTGAACTCTACACCTGCCAAGTATCCTATCACCCGTGTCGAATGCAAAATCTTTTCCATCCCGACTGGTAGTCTTCAGGGAAACCTCGACAATGCCTTCATCGGACAAATTCCCAAGAGAATTATCTTGGGTTTAGTGAAAAACAGTGCCTTCAATGGATCTTACAAGGAGAATCCGTTCTTGTTTCATCATTTCAACGTGAATCACCTTGTGTTATCAGTGGACGGTCGAAACGTTCCCAGTCAACCATTCCGACCCGATTATGATAAAAAACTCTATGCCAGAAATTATCTCTCTCTGTTAACTACAACGGGACGGTACCTGGACGATGCAGGACTGGGAATTGACTACAAATCTTATTCCGAGGGATCAACCTTATACGGATTTGACTTATCGCCTGACCTGGCAGGTGGTAGTGAACATTTTCAATTGACCGAGCACGGTACAGTCCGTATAGACGTACGATTCAAAGTTCCACTGGAACACACGGTGAATGTGTTTGTGTATGCCGAATTCCAAAAAACCATTGAAATAGACAATAGCAGAAACATCTTAATGGACTAAAGAAAAGAAAAGAAAAATGAACACATTACAAATCAGTTCTCTGTTAAGTTCGCATCCCGAGACGAGCAGCAAATTTGGGGGAGTATACGCTTGCGATAGACTTCCAGTAAAGGCTTTACACCAGGCGTATGTTGTGAACTTGGACAATCATTCAAAGCCGGGTTCTCATTGGGTCGCCCTGTATTTCCAACCACGAACATCAAGTATGTATTACTTTGATTCCTACGGTAATCCAATACGTAATCCTTTCATAAGACAATTTATTTGGAAAAACGCAAAACGACTTCGAGAAAGTCGTGTTGTTATTCAGGGACCTTATACCCAAACTTGCGGTGCCTACTGCATTTATTTTATACTACTTATGACTCGTGGTTTTTCTTATAGCGAATTTCTTGACATGTTCACACCGAGAAAAGACATTAACGATTTTATCTTATTCAATAGACTTAGAGAACATTTCGGTGAACAACTTCGTGAAATTCGAAGAAATCAGCCCGTGGTCTGTTCCACAACCCAATCGTGTAAGGCCTTACTGAGTCTATCACCATCTGATGATAAAGAAAAGAAACAGTAAAAAAAAGGAAAAGAAAAAAAGACAATGTAAAAAAATGAAATGATGTGATAATTTTTTGTACTTATTTTTTTTGGGAAAAAGGTGTTGGTTGTATAAATATATTCAAGTAATATTCACATTGTCATGTATTACAATTTGTTATTTTTTTCTTGTAGAAAAGAAAAAAATGGATGAGTTATTTTGCTCTCTAGTCCATTTTTTAGATTTAGATAAGTAGAAAATAGTACAATTCCAATTTTTCCCTTTTTTACACTATTTCTGTAATTTTTTTGTAAAAAAGGAAAAATGGTGAAAGGTTTTTTTCCAATCGGTGAAGGATTAACACTTACTGTAAGAAAAAAATGTCCTTTTTTTGATAATTATGCATTAAATTTACATTCATTCATGTTAAAAAAAGTTCAATGAACCATATCATGTAATTCATTCATTCATTAATTCATTTATTCATTCATGTTAAAAAAAGTTCAGTGAACCAGACCATGTAACAGTAATTGTGAAAAAAATAATAAAACAAATTGAATGCAATTTTCTATCTCTTTTCTCTGTTGTGATTCTTTTTTGTACAAAAATTAAACCTCCTTAAGAAAGAAAAAGATAAAATAAACCGTTCAACCTACAAAAAGCTTAATAAAAGCCACTAAAAAACACAACCAAATACAAGCCACCATCATCAAAAAATCCAAACACTCACCTGACTTATATCCCACCCCAATATCACATCATCTCTACCTTCTCCCTCCCTCTCTTACAACACCATCAAAAAACCCTCCTAAAACCACTTCAAAACAATCATTACCCGTCCAAAAGCAAAAAACACTCCAAAAACCATCAAGTCCAACCATCCCCTCCACAAAAATCACAAAAAACCCTTTCCTTCCAACCAAAAACAAAAAAGTGGTCTCAAGTGACTTCCAAACCAGGGGCCAAAGTGACTCCCATCACTACTAAGGTAATAAAGTAGGTCCATTAATTCACAATCAAATTACCGTAAATTTTTTTCAATCTATTTTTAAATATTTCAAATAGACTGTTACGTTTACAGATGCTAGATTTTTTTTTTTTTCTTTTCAAGGGATTCTATTATAGCAATATAGAAGTTTAGTGTGCCGCGAGATTACTGCAACTATGAAAGTGTGCTGTGAAAAGAAAAAGGTTGAGACGCACCACTAGCATAGCTAGAGAGGGAGTGAGAGATCTGCCCCAGGCGACACTTTTGGTCTTCTGCATTGGTTGGAGAAAGTCCTTTACGTCGTTTTGACTTTTTGCACGGCCCTCTGAATTACGTCTAAGTATGTTTGATCAAATACCATAATGACTTAGTATTTTACTTAGTATTATCCCATTGGACCACTTGAGGTTTACGCCCCTACCGACATCACGTAAGAGTGTTAAGCAAATGCTGAGAGATCTCGTGGGATAAACAAACAGAAATCCCATAAGGCGAGTTTATAATTGACAGTGTGAATTACTTAACAAATCGTCGATTTTTGATTTTTCAAGACGGAATACTTCAGTACTGTGCAGTTCCTTGTTGTAATACTTCTGTAAGAAAGCTTGGCATATCCTTCCACAAGGGTTCTTCAAATCAAAATGTGCGAAATAAAGATTCGGCGGAATATACAAAAGAATGTCATTATGGTATTTGGTTTGATGCTCATTGAAAGGGGCAGTAAACTCAGTGTGCGCCCCGGGTGGCACAAACTCTAGCTACGCCACTGAGAAGCACTGATCTAATAGATCAGTGGCCCACCTACAAAGGGGGTGGGTAGACTAAGGGGGCTGAAGCCCCATCCCCAAACCCAAAAATAAAGAAAGAAAAAAAAAAAAAAGAAAAGAAAGAAAGAATGAGAAGAAAAGCTTTA
>JAFIDM010120810.1:0-13468 GCA_023159025.1 Thereuonema tuberculata | reverse complement strand
ACAAGTGTTGATTTTTATAGAATTTGAATCCATAGAGGTCGAATCCACGAGTTTCCGTAAAGTCTTATTATAATAAGAAATTACCCCAAATTATATAGAAATGCCCCATGTTTACTTTCACTATTTCTTTAGTGTTTGTGTATTTGAGTCTCACTATGCGAGTATTGGAATGTTGGCACGCCAATTTATATTTTTCTTTTTATATTTAAATTCGAATTTTCTAAAATTAAAAAAAAAATAAAAATAAAATAAAAAACGTTATTGATATTATTGTTATTATTATTTTTACTATTGTAATAAGATCAACAAGGCTTTTTTTTTATATATAATGTAATAGATTTGAACTTGCGTGGGTGAGGTTTTAGGTCAGCATAAGAACAGCCATTTCATTTTGTGGGGATCGTTCTAGAATTCTATCACTGATTGACGTTATTTTGTTTGTGAGTAGCTGATATAAACATAAGAGACACAATCGAGCACCAGATGGGCGCTTCGTCTGGTGGCTCACAGTAGACATATGCTGGTGAGAAAAACAGCCATTTTCTTTTGGCGTCTCGCTTCACTGAGCACCAGAAGGTCAGAGTCCATTGCGGTTATCTGTTCACTTCGTTCTATCCAGTTCGTTCTCTTGGCTTGTTTTTTTTTTCTCGCTCTCACTGTCTTTTTAATGATTAACAGGAAGTGGATTTTGTTTGACAACAAGAAGAGGAAGAAGAAATAGGAAAGAAAAAAATATCGTCTTTCGAAAAGTAACAGAACTTTTATTTCGGCCTTTTATTGTTCACTGGGAAAATGTCTTCGTCTGGTTTCATTGTCTTGTAAGAACGGGATGGAGGGAAAAAAGACTACAATTACAGAAAATGAGAATCAATTGGAAAAAAAAAAAAAAAATGTCGGAAATGTTTACATTAAATTAAACTAGCAACCCGGGAAAAGTGTATTCTCCCAACGTGCGACTGCTTTCTCGCAACTACCCGATAAAAGTGGATTCTCCCAACCCACGACTGCTTTTAGAACCAGCGAGTGCGTCTATGATATATTTTCATTTTTTATAGGGATTAGAATGTAGTCCCCGTGGCCTAATGGATAAGACGTATAACTTCGGATCAGAAGGCTGCATGTTCGATTCCCGTAGCGAACTTGTAGAAATTATTTCTATTTTCACAAATCACAACAATTGCGCCGGACAGACAGAGAAATTAAAGATTTTAGTAACATAGATTATTTCTCTAATTTCTTAAAAGAGTCAAATGAAAGAGCTGTTTTGATAAATATAACGAAACAGCAAAGTCAGATGAAAGTTTTTGAACAATTCTCGGTCTTGGGGAAATATTACAGCAATAACCCAGCTTAGGATGCGTTCCATGCGACGACTCTGTCGTATATCAGTGGGGTCTAAAGGGATATCCTACTTAGGACACACTGATCTCTATAGAACCAAAGGAGGCCCCCCCCCCCCCAATATTTTGAGGGGGAAAAAAATAAATATAAGTCGACAAACATTATTCACTTTGAACTAACAAATTTCTCATGAGTTAAATTATCTATAAGTTACCTTCAGTGGTAATTTAAGATACTTGAAGGTTTGCGAGTGATTAGATCCCTTACCCCATCCCCATCAAAATACTGAAATTCCGCTTATGATTATAAAGTATTTTAGTAGAACTAATGGTAATGCAGTATGAAATAATAGTAATGCGTTGGCCGTCGTACGTAGGACGGTCGTAAATCGTAAGTCGAAGATAATCTGTATTGTATGAGAAGCTTCATAGTTTGTTTCTGTTTCTCTGGTGCCATTGTTGTGTTCTTGAATACTAAAACGCAGCTACTCAACCAGCCCGTACTCTTACGTATATCATTTTTTCGTTAAATTAAGAATTAAATCCAATTTCTTAATAATTAAAATAGAGAGGAAATAAGTTGAAGAAATATGTTGGCTAAAAATAAAAATTCCAAATAGGGTTTGTTGAAGTTCATTGAAAAAAAAAATCCGCCTCCGTCTCATCATTGGGTGCACGGCAGTGGAATTGAAAACAGCGATGTTCTTTTGTTATTGATTTTCCGGAAAGCAGAAGATAAAAGGAAGGAACTATTTTTTTCGTTGTATTAATCCACTACTATAATTCTTTGTCGTTTTTAATTATTTTATAATGAAAAAGGAAACAATACAGTAACTGTTGTATAAACGTATTTAATGCAGCAATTAATAAAATGCTTTATATAATATTATTTATAATAATTACGTTGTAGATTAATATTATTTACAATAATTACATGTTAAATGTCAGATTATTATATATTAAAATCTTAATTTGGAATAAGTAATTAATTTCATCTCAAACACTGCGAAACAGATTATGTGCAAGCAGACGAACAGACGTACAGATTAGCAGACAGATAAATACAATAGTTTTTATTGGAATCTCCTACGGAGTAAAACCAAACTTGCAATAGTTGGAACTATGTAAAATATTTTGTTTCATCAAAATCTAAAGCACTGATATACAGACACGATGGAAGTAAAAACTACAGTAAAATCCCGATTATCCGAGCCCTGATTATCCGAGTTTCCGCTTTAACCGAGCTATCAAATATTTCTAGGATTTTTTTTTTTTGGTTCTACATTTTCCATTTTTAAAACTACCGAAAAAAATTGTGAATTTGATCTCACCAATCAACGAAGAGGATATACGTGACTAGATAAACGCTGACGAACAACAAGACATTACAGATGAAATGATCGTCAATAAGGAAAATGAATCTATCGATGATAATGAAGACAGTGACGATGAAAATCGACATATGAAAATCTCCCCTACAGATGGACTATTAAAGCCATCGAAAGTGCTATTGAATATATACAACAACAAGAAGAAGCGACACGAGAAATCCTGTTATCCTTAAAATAATGGCGAAACATTACTGCAGAAAAACGCCAAAGTAACGTAAACCAAGGATATTTTTAAGTAAAAGAACTCTTATTATCGTAACAATATGAATTGCATGTGGTGTATCTGTATAACTTTTGTATTTGTTAAAATATACATTTAAACCTACACGATTTATTTTATTTCCAATTTTCGCTTTAACCGAGTTTTTCGGTTATCCGAGTTAGTATATGTAGTATATGAGTTAGTATGTGGTTATCCACATTAACTCGGATAATCGGGACTCTACTGTACTTTCATTAATTTTGTAAATAAATAACCAATATATTTGAACTAATAAAGGTATTCCAATAAAGAAACTTAAAAAAAAATATCTTCCCTGAATAACATCATAATAGATGAAATTCATTGGAACTTTACATTTGGAAGAGTTCATTTCATTTTTCACCGGGTCACTGTTAGTTGAATAATAGCGACTTGGACGTATATTTTCTTTCTTTCAGGGCGGCGTTATAGTGAATAGCGATTGTTATTTAATAACAGAAAGGAAAATTTCAACTTTAATTTGACTTCAGGAATATTTTTATCGACTATTTCTTGAATATAAAAAAGAATAAAAAGAAAAGGAATGACAGAAAAACAAAATAGCCCAAATGAAATTAGTTTTTCTTCTTCTTTAATACTTTTAGCATTCTATTCAACGGAAAAGTGTGGCTAATGAAATCAGTGTGTCTCTCCACCGTAAAATCTTCTTGAAACTTCGGATGCCCATTCGAGAATTAGGGAAAATCTAACATTTTTTCTTTGAAATCTCTTCCAAATTAGCGCGAGACAAAAGCATTGGAATCTAAACAATGGATTTCCATCCTACTTCAATTAATATCTCATTGTCTGAAACAATGAACATTGATCAACTGCGCGCGATTTGATACAATTAAAATTAATCCGATTTAAACAACTAAGGTCAATAATGCGAATTTAATATTTTTTTTTGCTTCAGAAAATAAAGTAAAAAAATAAATAAACGATTTACACTCAGCAGATATTATAATTTGAAAGTAATCAAATTCTTTTCGTTTTTGTAATTTTCTCAATTTAAAAAAAAAAAGAAAAATGAAATAAAATAAAGAAATCACATTTTGTAGAAAGTAAGCTTTAAATTCTTCGAACGTTTTACTTCAGTTATTTAATAATTAAGTCCAATGAGGAACAGTACTGGTTGTGTGAAGCAAGCGCAGAATTGCGTTGCATTTCATTCACCGATGAAATTCCAGTTTTTTTTTATTTTTTGATCCGCTATTGAAGTTTGTGTAGGAGTCATTGCAATGGGGAATAAGAAGAAATATTTTTTTCTTCCTTATGAGAGAGGCTCACTTCAAAAGTACGTACTTGGCTCGAAGGGAGGGTGTAGTACAAGTTCATGGACGATATACCTTCCCCTCTTTCTACTTTTCCCTTTTTTTTTTTTTTTTATTTCATATTTAACTTGGCACCAGCTGGTTCAAGGACAAAAGTGGAAAGTCGTGGAGTGTTGTGAGGTGAGTAATCGGCCGTGGAGGGGGTGGGGAGAGAGATGATGGCCTTCCGCTCAGGAATGTGGGATACAGGCTACCTTGGCATACCGACAAGTTTTTTCCTCTCTTGTTTTATTTTTTTTATTTTACATATTGAAGGAGGAGGTTTTCCCCCCTTCCTTTTCGGAGGTGTTTATTTTCATAGGTGGGGGTGTGTTATTAGACGCTTCTTGTCTTGTCCTGGTTGGTGGTCGATACGTATTGAAATCAATCTCTTCCTGTAGCCTACCGGTAAAGAATTGTTAGGATTTTATAAGTTGATTTAAAAAACAATCCTAAATACATAAATAGAATTATTTAATAATGAATAATTCTGAAAAGTAAATTGAAAGTATTTTATTTTTTATTAATCAAGTAAATAATTTTAAAAATTTGAGGATCTGCTATCGAATTTTATTTATTGCGAAAACAAAGAACGGGTAGCCTACTTCCCTCAAATTACTATATTTTTAAAAATTTAATGTTGAAATGATTTACGTGTGTCTCAAATATAACAATCTTAAGACTTAGGAATATACACTATTTTAAAAATATTAACAAATGTATGTATATATATATATATTTAAAATATATATTTTTAAAAGATTTTAAGATTTATTTATTTATTGTATTTGTGAAAACAAAGAAAGTTTTTGTAAATTATCTTTTTTTTTCCCATTTGTTCTAAATTTATTAATTCAAATATCTTAAATTGTTCTAAATCAGAACATGCGCAAATTTAAAATGTATGATAAAGCAATCAACGGTCCATTTTTTTAACCATTTTAGAATGTAATATGTTGGGGCTTTTTTTTTTTTTTTTCATTCCTAAACAAAGTATTACTTTACATTACTGCACATAAATTAGAATGTAATATCACATCCCCACAATTCAATAACAGTTTAAAAATACCAAGTTTCATAGAAATCATTGTATTATTAAGTGAGTTCCAAATAAGGTCTTTTTGGCTCAAAAGTAAAATTACCATTTAAATGGATATTGAAGCATCACATAATCTTTTTAGAACCAGACAATAAGTCTAAACTCTTAAATATAAAGTTTTAATTTGATCATTGCATTTTATCGTACTGTGGTGTTTTTGGGCACAAACTTCTTATCTTGGACCTTTAGTAAAATGTAATTAGATCTCGCTTTTTAACCCTAATATTTGAAATACAAAGTTTGATTTACATCAGTGCATCATTCTTTGAATTATGTAAATTTCAGTGAAATTAGCTCTTTTGTAAAGTGGCCTGTAAGTACAAGAATCTAAACCTAAACAATGAAATAGGAAGATTTTTTGATGCATTTCGATGAATTATTTTTTGAGTTATCGTGCCCACAAAAGTCGAAGTGACAGACCGCAAACGTCCATTGTTCATAAAACAAAGTAAAATGTGTTTACATTGCAAACCAGAAAACCCAAGTTTCAGTGAAAATAGGGACGCACATATGTAAAAATAGGAGAATATTTATACAATAACCGTTTTATGAATTAGAATCATATAATTTATTTTTTTTTAAAAATAAATAAATTTTTAAATTAAATTTATGCATGTTTTTCGTAATTATTACATTTCTTCCGTTGCTGTCGTATAGAGAAAGTAAAAATAATAAAAAAAGAAATGATGTTTTTCTGTAATAAAATAGCGTAGTTTTGAGAGGCTGTTCGTTATTCTTTCTTTTCTGTTTATTTTTTCGTTTTGTGTTGGACTGAATGGGAATCCCTTTGAAGAATCGATGGAAACGTGCTTGTGTGGGTGGAGTGGAACCGAATGATTTGATTTAATCGAGTGGAAACCTTTCTACTTTACTCCACCATAATAAACGTATCCATGTTGTCTAAATTGTAGATGTTCTTACAAATATTTCATCCACTCCATTCATTAACTCATTATCCTCTTCAGTTATTGTTGACGACGTAAAAGAAAGCGTTTTCAGAAGTGTACTGTACGTATTTATAGCGAAGTAAAACGATGCACAAATTACAACATAAAATTTCATTACAAAACTAGTACAAATAATGAAATGTAATGTTTTCCAACAGATCACAAAAAAAAAAACAAAAAAAAAACAAGAAGGTGTAAGTCACGGAAATACAATGTTTTCCATGACTCTTAATTTGGTTTCTTTCTTTTTTTTTGTAATCTGTTCCTAATGATTTACTCCTAGAAATTCTATTAAATAACACTCCTTTAATTCCCACAATATTTCGTCCTTCAAAGGTTTTTTTGAGTGCATTTTAGTACCTATTGTTTATTGTTGTATATTTTGTTTGGGATTCATTTTTGGGAGCGAAAGTGACTTCTCTTTATTTTTCACACCTTTCTGCGTTTATCATGGAGGAGGGTGGATCGGACTGATGAGTCCCTAAAAATAAAGACGAAACGGCTGTCCCCGATTCCTCTGATGATAAACTCAAAAAGACGTGAATGTTTATTTATGTGCTATATTTGATTGCTATTTTTTTTTTTTTTTTTTTTTGATTTTCTGCTTGTTAAATTTCTTTTCCATTACTTTTCTATGTTTTTTTTTTAATTAATTGTCGGCGAATTTGAAGTGCTCTTTGTTTTCATTAGGTACAATAATTGGAAAAAAAAAAAAAAAAAACACCCAGCTAGACTTTTTCTATAAATTTTAAAAATACAGTAGACTCCCGATTATCCGCGGATCTCTCCGATTTCCTTTTTTTTTTTACTGTACAATAAATTATGGAATTAAAAAAAAACAAACAAACTAGAATAAGGTAAACTATAAAAGAGGCAGATTTAGTGACGTCCAAGTAGGGAGTTTTCGTGTTTCGACACGAAAAAACAAAGACAATTAACCGATTTTTTTTTGTTAAAAAGTAAGAAATTAAAGTAAATTAAAATAAAGTAATTGTTTATAATGTATGTTCTGTCACTTTAATGTAAATAAAACATGTTAAAAGCATTTTTGTGTTGATTTTCGTCCTATTTCGGATTATCCGCGATTGCCGCGCCACCCAACTCCGCGGATAATCGGGAGTCTACTCTTGGGTGGAAAGTAGATTTCAAGTTTCATAATCGTTCAACCAGTGAAGGAAAAAAAAAAAAAACAGTTTTAAGAAATTCCAGTTCCGTTGGTTTCTTTTCTGACTGCTTTAAGAAACATCTGGAATTAAAGGGTTTTTGATGAGGGAGGCAGTTGGTGACCCTGTTCAGGTGATGTCTCTCTTGAATAATGCAGTCAAGGAGTATCAGTGCAGTGTTATTCCGGTTGGAACCATCACAAGGTGTTTGACCAGAATTAAAACCTCTAACATTGCACTCAATGCATTTGTCTTTACGTTTCTTAAGATCGACTTTTTTTGTTTTCTTTTTATTTTAACGTTAATTATAGATTTAATTATTTATTTAGAAACTCTACAAATCTTCTGAAAGAATGAGTTTTTGAAAATTTTTAGTAAGTTAACTTTGAAATATTTATTCTAAAAACAAAACCAAAAACAAATATAATTTGTTGAATATTATTATTTCTTTCTTTTTTGAAATGTTTGAATTTTAAGCCTATTTTTCAAAAGCAAAATGAAGCTCATCAAACCAGTGTGTGATCGCTCCTAATAACTTTTGAATCTCTGGGTTGATCTTCTTGCAACTTGGTGTGCATATTTGAGTATGAACGACCTAATTTTTAAATTTTAAATCTTTTCGAAATGGGTCCTTACCGAGAAAGAGATAAAAATCCCCATAAAAAGCATTGGAATCTTAAACAATGGATTTTTTACCCTATTTCTATTAATATCCCATTCTATTCATAAGCAATGAATATTAAATCCTTTTAGTATTTCCATTGCACACATTTTTATATGGTTAAAATGAATTCCATTTAGACTAATAAATAATGCGAATTTAACTATTACTTTTTCACAGAAAACGGAATAATTTGTACTGTTTAGAATTCAGCAGATAATAGAATTTGAAAACAAATTTAGACTTTTCGTTTTTGAGAGTTAAAAAACAAACAAACAAAATAAAATTAAATTTTTCAGACATACGGAAAGTAGGCTTAAGTTCTTCGAACATCTTGTTTTTTTTTTATAAATTCTGTACATTCTAAAATTACTTTTAATATTTGCGAATTTCCAAATATCTATTGACTGAAATCATCATGAATAAAATAAGTACAGTTATCCTGATGTAATTCTTATCTTTATTCCCCATAGTTGTTTTTGATTATGTAAATTTAGATTTTGGTTTCTTCAAAGATAACTTATGGAAAATTGTTTATTTATAATAATGCTTATAAAAATGAAATGTGTATCGTACGTCACATAGAATACGTTCTCGGATTGATATCATGCACATGGCTAATTGCAAATTTCATGATTGTTATTAATTCATTCCGAATTATAATCGGAAAAAGAAATGGTATATTTCTTTTCTGATAACTTGAGCTAGGAGACCAAATAGGTCTTTGAAATATTGTTATGGAGAATAGAGAAGATAAGAATTACATCAGGATTCCAAATATCTGATTCATATTGAAGAAACTCAGATGCGGGTTCAGAGAAATCAATTGAAATGTTATCGAAGCATAAATAAAAGAGTTCTTTCGCGAACTTAAAGGCTACGTTCCTTTAGCATTTGAATTTAGTTATCATGTATTATTTTTCTGTTTTAGATATTCTCAGAAGAACCCCCTCCTCTTTTTAATAAAAATTTTAAGTATTTTTTTGGTTGAAAATCTTATTTTGGGATTATGAATTATCATTAGTTCAGATTAGTATATTTTTATATCATAAAATATCAACGTCCAGTTCAAAGAACTAGAAAGCTGAAATTTTGCATAGAGGTTCCCTTTATGGTGTAGACAAGGAATAAGGCCGGATTTTTCGAAATTCCCACGGGATAGGGAATAAAGAAGATTTATATTTTCGCTTTAAAGTTGCCTTATCGATGTATAGATGTGTGGCGCCAACCCGCAATACATCTGAGTTATCCGGAGAAGGCCTGGGAACTCGTAAATTTTCCGATCTCGATATTAATTTGCTAAATCAATAAAGCTTTTTATGCTATTATGCAAGGGTTCCGGGGCGAAGCGACGGTACCCGGATAGTAATATATATTCGTCCAATAGGGAAGACGACGAAAAAATTAAAATACGTTGTCGTTAAAAAGCTCATTAATTGCAGTAATTTAAATCTTATCTAAAATCTGTAGCTACTTCGGTAGACAAATGCTAACAAATGTAATCACCCGTTGATTTTCAAAGAAATTGAACGTATTGGGGCCGAACTCTTCCAATACACGAGTCTCTGGAAAGCGCGGGAAACAAATCGAATTACCTAGAAATGCGAAAATTCACCATCGTTGTGTTTCTTACAATGTTCTTATTGTGTTGTTTGGATCTTAGAAGGCGGAAAATCGACACGCCAACTAGATTTTTAAATATACAAATTAATCTTCATTACGTGCTTCAAAGTTTTTATTGATTGCTTCGTATTTGTTTGAAATAAATAATTGGAGAAATGACAAATGACAGCGAATTGTCCAGTGGTTTCCCATTGGGATGACACTGATTTCGTTTTTGAATTACGATTCCATTTTTCCTTTTAGTGTCACCAGCAAATGAATGGCTCCCATTAGAGCATCTTTATTTACAATTAAGTTAGTTTTCTCATTACGTTACTGAGAAATTGGATCTGGTAACTAAACAGAGACATTTATCAAGAGAAATGGGAGAGAAGCTTAAAAGGGTCACTGTGTGAATGTCTAAAATGTATAATGAAATACGTGATTAAAGTGAGGTAAGTTTAAATCATCGTTGTCCGCGGAAGGGATATGTGCGATCCGGCGTGCTCTTAGGATTAATGTTTTATTTATTTATTTATTTATTTATTTATTTATTTATTTATTTATTTATTTATTTATTTATTTATTTATTTATTTATTGCGACGGTTCATTTTGTTGTATTACAAAATTTAGTATTAGATTACGACGTGTTTCATTGAATTATTGAAGTTTGGCAAAGATATAAGAAGTGACGTAATAGATCGCAACAAAAGCATTGTTTTTAATATTCATGAGGCCTAGATTTAGACTTAACGAATTTGTTTACGAATATAAGATGTATTTACATTATTTATTATTTAAGTGAAATTTGTAGAGGTGTAATTTATTTTACCTCATAATAGGATTAAGCTTGTAAATTTATTAAATAAATGAATAAATAAATAAAAAATTGTGATTATAACGTAAGTTTAAATTTCTCTTAAAACGAAATCATCGGGTTGCGAAGAACTGTCTTTTTTACTTACCGATACAAGTACTGTACTCTATTGCCATAATTGACATAAATAAAACATTTGCAACTTAAATAAACACTTTATGCATGAAATTTTAAAGGATTGTGTTATTTTAATCACAAGGAAAAAGGAAAATGAATGTCGTAAACAGTTTAATAATCACTTAATTACAAGGCTGCAGTACAAAGAGATGCAACACGTTATTCGTTAAATTTTGATTTGTCTCGTTGCGTCCTACAATAACTGCGACATCACACTTCGTGTCGGTTTGAGACAAAGTGAGTTTGAGAGCACTGGTTTAGGAAAACAAAATTTTTTTTTTAGGTTTTGGATTGAAGTAAACATCTGTTCCTAATTTGAAGGATATTCGATAGGTTTGACATTTGGAGATTACAGATTTTAAAAAATTAATTAACAAGATTAAAAATACAGCAAAAAAAAAAAAAAAAAAAAATATCAGTTCAAAGTCAAATTTTTTCATTTACATGTTATTTGTCAATTTTTTTTTAAAAAGTCGAATTTACCCTTTATTTATGATGATTAGACATTTTTTTAGACAATAAAATATTCTAAAATTTATATATTTGGGTGTGTGTGTTTGAGGGAAGGGTTTAATCAACTCTATTCTCTTCATTAGCTTCCACACATTTAACTGTCCAACTATATTTCCCTAATGTTTATTCTGGAGGGTTTGTTTAAGTGTTTCCTGTCTTGTCTCCTGAAATTCGATCCGTATGTTTTCTTTCCATTGGGTCGCGGAATAATAAATAGTGCTAAGTGAAAGTCAATGTTTATGTAGCAACATAAAGAAAACGATGATAATGCGATCAATACCGCACAATACGTATAAAACAAATATTTAAAATAAACGACATGTTTCAAGAAGCCCGAAGTAAACGGCTTTCTTCCTCAGACTACAGAACAATTACTATTAGAAAACGAACGTACTGTTAGGTATTGTTAATCACCTAATCACTGACATCTGAAGCGGGCTGTAATTCTTATTATTATATAAAAATTATTAAATAAATAAATAAAACTCTAAATATATCTTTCATTTACTCCAATTTTGAACTAAAGGTCCTTTATCAAAAAAGTTTATTTTCGGCGACCCGGTGAAAGGAGTGAACTCTTTAAGAAAGTTCTGCCGTCGCCATTTCTCAGCCCAAACTTTAAATCGATAGAAATGATTGGAAAGCTTACAACTTGTAGGGAAGGGAAAAATAGGAATTCCGGTGTGAGGTCACTTCCTGTCCCACCGGAAATAGCTGAAAATATACATTGTATCTATAGTTACCTATACAGTATGAAACCAGTTTTCCTCCTTTTTTTATTTTTATTTATTTATTTATTTATTTATTTATTTATTTTTAGTGTTTCTATAAAAATTAAGCTGTTATTTTAAATTGAAAATAGGATTTAAATGTCATCTTTTCATCTAATTCCATTCTGCTTCTTTAACTGTATTTATTTTTTTAGCCTATTTCCATTAGCAAAGTGAACTTCAAATCACTGTGTGTGTTTGATTAACGTTTAAACCTCTCGATGAGTCTTATTGAAACTTTGTATGCCTATTCGTAGACTAGGGGACAGACTTAACTTTTACATTTGAAGTCTTTCCGATTGTGTCCTTGTCGAGATATTAGCACGAGAAGGAGACACAAAATCCCCATAGAAAAGCATTGGAATCTAAACAATGGATTTTTATCCTATTTCTATTAATAACTCATTGTCTGAAACAATAACTGTTAAATCCTTCCGTTGTGCGCGGTTTGATACAATTAAAATTTAATTCAGTTCAGACAATTTAAGCAAATAATGGATTAACAAATACTTAAAAAATACAAAATAGATCGTTATACAAAAATAAAAAATAAGAGACGTTTCGAATCGGCCGTGCGATTCTTTTTCAATCAGTCCGTTTACAATTCAAAAAGTTAAGTTAATATAATGCTTGATCTGGTGATGGGACAATCCTATGTTGATAGAGGGGTTACTACAAATATAAAAAGATTCTCTAAAAGTCAAAATAATTTTTCCCATAATAAACAAGATTAATTTTTGTGAAAATCAGGACGATGACCTGTATCAATGAAGTGTTTAACAATATTGGATTGATCCTGACTCAAATTTGATTATTATGATGATGTACACAATTGGATTAAATAATGAATTTTTTTTTTTTTTTTTTTTTTTAGAAAACGGAAAATTTTTACTGTTCAATACAAAGTAGGATGTGCATTTTTGTCGTTTTCATGACTTAACAAAAGAAAAAAAAAAAAGATATTTAACTATAACATTTTTCGGAATGCAGTCTCGTCAGTTCTTCGAAAATTTACTTAATTTCATGCATTTTTGTAAAAATAAAAAAAAAAAGGAAGAAAAAAAAATTGTCAGTTGCTCCGGCAATCAAGGAAATGGCTGTCAAAACTTTTATTCTCAGTTGGCGAATGTTTGTTTTTTATTTTGTGATAAGTGTTGCGTCTCTGTTACATTTTATCCGGTACCACCTGGATCGAAATGTTTGTTATATTTTTATTCTTTGAGTTTCCGGTCGCCGTTTGTGAGAGCAACAATTCTTTTTAGGGGTTGGAATTTGATAATTTGATTATATCCGTCCAACTGTTTTTATTTTTCGTGAAATCATTTAAAAATGTTCCTGTTTTCGTTGCCTTTCCGATTCCGAACGATTTCGGGTTTTCTTTTGTGCTTTTTCGCATTCCATTTGGTTTGGGTAAATAAAAGGTCTTTTGAATG